>JAQBSW010002950.1:0-92480 GCA_029291075.1 Eudiplozoon nipponicum
TTTCCTCTCTGAAAAAAAGAAAAAATATTCCTCTCTGCGAGGCTAGATAAGAAATGCATGACAGAGTTCGAACCAAGTTAAGCAAAAATATGATGAACCATAAGTGCTGGGCTTAAATATGCTTGTTGGTTGCTTCAACAATGATATGATGCCAGGTAACCACTAGGAATTGCTACACAAATTGTTAGCTCTAGTGGACGGTCATAGCACGTGAGGCAAAATAGAGCAGTGTAAGTTTTTGGAGCCGCAGCGTGAAGATTTCGAGGTAAATCGCCTCTGAATTTGCCAGGTTTAAGTTAAAACCTAAGCAGGTTGGATCGTTGTCAATGTGTTTGTATACGACCAAAGGAGCTAGAGTGCTCGACGTTGTGGTCATGACATTTGTAGAGTGGTCTTTGTGCAATAGATAAAGTTGAGATATGCATTGAAAGTGGCCTGTACCATGATATGAAGCTGATCACTACTTAGTGTTGCTACACGAAAGCGTTAGCTCTAAGTAGCTGGTCATACCAAAATAGGCAGTGTAATGTCATGTGTGAGAAATACATTATAATGTAAAATATATATACATTAAAATCAAAGGTAACTGCATAAAAATATGTACACGAACATTGCCTCAGAGATGGCATAATACCAAAGAACTGTTCAAAAATGCTACACAATTGTTAGCTAAGAACAGCTGGTTATGCCACGTGAGACAAATACGAAAAATTAACGTAAGGTTAAAAAAATTTTATAGTTAAATGTTAATGTTTAAAAAAAATTAATTACGCGTTATACAAAGCAGGTTGAGATTGTGGGCAGACGGAGCCTGAGACGTGTGTAGAAGGTTGAACGCTCTCAGCATCAGGTGGTTCGATAAACGGTTTCAACCTGTCTATGCTTACTGATGTCGGTGTAGCGCCTTGCATAATGATGAAGTATTTTGGCTGTCTTAGTAAAATCGGGTAAGGACCGCGATACTTGGGTTGTAGTGGTGCAACAGCATTATTGTTGCGAACGAGTACTCTCTTGCAGCTGTGGAGCTGTGGGTGAACGAAGACTGGACGAGGCGTGTGTCTCGGCTGCTGTTCGGACATGTTACCGAAATGAAGTCGAAGGCGGGTAGCTTCGTTTTGTGGGTCATCTTGTGCCGGTAGTAGACGTGGGAGCTGACTAGGCAGGCGTAGATCCATGCCATACAAGAGTTGTGACGCAGACGTTTTAATGGATTCTCGAGTACGAGAACGCATGGCCAGCAGAACTAAAGGTAGTGCATCGACCCAGTTGCCATTAATGGACGAGGATGCTAAAGCTGCTTTGAGTTCCCTATGCATTCTCTCTACCATGCCATTAGCTTGGGGATGGTAGGCAGTCGTCTGGCGTAAGATGCATCCCATGTACCGCAAGGTGGTTTTGAAACGATCAGATGAGAAGCAAGTGCCTCTGTCCGTGATGACCTCATTGGGAACACCGTAATTGGATATCCATGCAGAGATAAAACCGTTAGTTACTTCGTCTGCAGAAATGGTGCCAAGAGGTAATGCCGCAGGCCACCGTGTAAATCTATCGATCATAGTTAGAAGGTAGCTGAAACCTTGAACCTTTGTCAGATGAACTATATCGATGTGGACGATGGCTAGGCGAGAAGTAGACCGAAAATGTTGCAACTTAGAACGAGTGTGTCGTGTGATCTTGTTTTTCTGACAAATAGCACACTCTGAGACCCATCGTTTAACATTCTGCCTAAGTCTGTGACCCCAGAAACGATCTGTAAGAAGTCGGACAGTCGCTTGGCTTCCTGGGTGAGAAATTGAGTGAATTGAATCGAAAACCTTTCTCTGAAGGCTGGTCGGCAGAACTGGCTTGTTGGGCTGCGTACCCGTGAAGTAAACAATTGGTAAGCCTTCCCACAGACGGCATATGAACTTGGTTGGGTGACGGGCTATTGATCTTTGAATGTGAATGTCACCGCGTTGTTCAGTTCGCAGGAGAGTTGGCGTTAGTGCAGGTTCACTGAGTGCCAAGGAGTTGACAGTGAATGGTGACGGCGAAGGTGGTTGTAGAGAGACGTCTGGCCTAGACAGGGCATCTGCAATGAAGTTCTGTTTGCCCTTGACGTGAAAGACGTCAAATTGCCATTCGCTTAGACGAGAAAGCTGTCTTTCCACTCTGGCAGGGTACTTGGCGATAGATGAAGTTGCGTTTCGAAGTGCGCTAACTAGTGGTGCATGATCTGTGAAAACAACAAATCTGCTACTGCCAATGATGCTGATAAAATGGCGCACTGCGTCGTGGATGGCGAGAAGTTCTCGGCCGAAAGTGTCGTACCTCGTTTCTACTGGTTGGAGAGTACGCGAGTAGAAACTGATAGGCTTCCGAACTCCGTCGATCTCTTGTTCCAAAGTGGCTCCAATAGCGAATTCAGAAGCATCTGTCGTGAGTAGAAATGGCTTTTCGAAATCTGGATGCGTTAGCATTGTGGCATTTGCTAACGAGTTGATGGCAAGTCGAAGTAATTCCTCGTCTTCGGATGACCAAGCAATGATGGAATTCTTGCTAAGTCCTTTTCGGTTCCGCAGGTGCCTGCACAAAGGATAAAGTTGTTTTGAAAGGCCTGGAAGGAACTTGCGATAATAGTTTAGTACTCCCAGGATTTTCTGCAAATCGCTCAAAGTCCTTGGTGACTTGATATTCTTGATTGAATTCGTCTTTGACGGCAACGGTTGAATACCTTGGGCCGTGATACGATGCCCTAAGAAGTCGACGGATGAAGTTGCAATCTGCGTCTTGTCACAGTTGATCTTGAGTCCGTGGTTGGATAAGCGTGAGAAGACATTTCGTAGATGTTTCGCATGAGATTCTAGATCTGGACTGAATACCATAATGTCATCTAGATATGACATACAATTAGCAGAGTCGTCGCGAAGTATGTTGTCTATGAATCTTTGAAATGTCTGAGTAGCACACTTGAGTCCAAAAGGCATGTAAAGATATTCAAAAAGGCCAAATGGAGTGATGACTGCAGTTTTCTCGATATCCTCTGGTGCTACCGGTATGTGATGGTACGCTTGTCTGAGGTCAATCACTGAGAAGAAATTGCTGCCGTTGAGTTTTTCAAGTAAAGTGTTGATATTTGGAATAGGATATGCATCAGATTTTGTCACTGAATTTAGCTTACGGTAGTCTCCACAGGCTCTGTACGATCCGTTTGATTTTGAGACTAAGTGCAGTGGTGACGCCCATGAACTTTTTGATGGTCTGATGATTACCTCTTCCAAAAGCCTTGAGAATTCTTCTTGGGCAGCTTTCAGCTTAGCAGGAGCCAGTGGTCGCTTCTTGAGTGCAATAGGTTTTCCTTCTGTGACGATATGATGCATCGTGTTGGAGACTCGTAGCTCTGACTTGTTAAGATCGAAAAGCGATTTGTATTTTCGAAGAGCTGCTGATATCTCTGCTGAATGATGCACTGGGGTTGGCTGAATGACCTGTAACTCCAAACGCTCGGAGGCAAGTGTCCAAAAGCTTTGTTCAAGTCCGGTGGAGGGGTCGATGATCTTTTGATTGGCAAGATCAACAATGAGCCGAAATTTTAGAAGGAAATCAAGGCCTATTATATTATGTGAGACCTTGGCAATGATGAAGTTGTGGGAAAATTCACGTCGTAGACCTATGTTGAGTGTGCGGTATTGGCAGCCATAAGTTGGTATGGGCTCGCCTGTAGCTGTTGCGAGAAGAACGCCTAGCGACATCTCGGCCATTGAATCACCTTTGAGAACTGAGACTGCCGCACCTGTGTCTACGATGTACTCTTCGCCAGTTTTGAAATCAAGAAGGTGCAGAAGTTCGTTTGGCTGTTTGGCCGGGTCATGCAAACAAGTAGGCTGGTGATTGCGACCGGCATTGTCTGTTTGGTTCTCTATGTGAAAAATTCGGCGTGGACGAAAAGAGTCGACAGGGATGTCGGATTGTAGTTGGCTTCTTCCCTGTAGCGCCGTTGATGCCGTTGATGTGCAGAAAGTACGGTCTTCTACTTCCTGCGCCAGACGTTTCCCGATACTGATGCACCCTTGTGCCTGCTGTCTGTTGTCCTCTCCGTCAGCTGTGGAAATTGACACTCATTCGGAAATTCTTCGGAACGACAAAGACAAACTTGGCAAGCATAAAAAACTTCTGGTGGTTATAACACCAGTTCTTTGGAGCATATTTATTAAAGGATTGCGGAGATCTCGATCGCCGCCTACCATTATAATTTGACTTGGAAACGAATTTTGGTCGAGCATTCACTTGATTTATCTCGGATTTGGTAATGGCCAATCCTTCTAGAACTTTGGCCATGTTCGCCACTGTTCTCTCTAAGGAGGAGATTCTATCATCTTGCGGGGGTGAAGAAAAGGATGATGGATTCACTTTGGGTTCCAAAACCCTATATTCTAACTCACATCTCTCAGATAAGTCATCTATAGAGAGAGTGTTGGGGAGCTGTCTGGCAAAGAGTTTTAATGTTTGGGGAAGATTGTTAATAAAAACAACCTTAGCCTCATGGTCAGAAATGTTGGTTTTATACCAACGTTTCCGTAATTCCCTCAGTATTTCGATGGGGCCAAGATTTGGCATATCTAACTGCGCATATTTGTTTATTATCTGCTCAGTTTCCGTGGGTCCAAGCAAGGATTCTACCTCGTTTTGTAGGCCCAAAATGGGATTAGGTAGCTTCCTAATGGCCTCAAGCTTAGGATAAATCCGTCGCTGCAATTCAGAAGGTAGTTTAGCAAAAACCTTTGACAGTTTTTGATGACTGTCATAATCAGGAAACGGGGAGAAAGCGGAGTCTACGCGCATAAAAAATAGCTCACTATCTCCATCCCAAACAGGAACATCAATATCTAAAATTGGACCTGACATTTTAACAATCTTACGGGATCTTAAAAGCATAAATTAAAAGCAATATGAAAATTTATAAATATACTTTAACGAAACGCTTACCCACAAACAGCTTCCACAGTTGAATAAGAGCAGAACAAAAAAGTCACTGTTTCCAAAAATCCGAAGTTGAGTTGTTGAGTACGTACGGTGCCGTTTTGTACGTAGAAAAGATGAACAAAGGACCCGTTGGCCTTTGATGCCGATGTGTTATTATTATCCCCACAAATCCACGAATATATACCCAACAGATTTCCCAGAAATCCACAATCAGGGTAAAGAAAACACAAATGTCAATCTATTATTATATCCCCCAACACAAACCACGAATATATATAATATACCCAAAAAAATTCACAGATGGCCACGATCACGGTAGATAAAACGCAAATCTTAATCGATTTTTATCCCAAATAGATGAAAAAGGAAGTCAATTTTATTTATACCAAAAAAATCAGAACAATAATCAATATCCTGGCGCGGTCGCCAATTTTGTAAACGCCCCGGCTTCAAGTAAATGCCGTACGACGTTACAAACTCGGTTAAGGTGCTCTGAATAGAGATTAGTTACTGATATGGGGGCCCTTAAGAGGGCCTGGTAATGCGTTCGCTTGAAGTCTTCAGAGTTGAAGATGTCCTAGAGCCTTGGGTGGACTCTGGTTGAGTTGTCGCTCCCGTAGTTGAGCTGTAATCGCGTTGTGTATGGTGTCCTGCAGGTCCTGCACTCAATTGGCTCGTCTCTCCGGTATCCCGCATCAAGATGAGTCACGGATGTAGTTAGTTGTTGGTGAAACTATCAAATCACCAGCGTAGGTATTGACAGCCGACAGAGCGCACACGTATTGACAGCCGACAGAACGCACACGCGTGAAGCAGGTAGAAGGCAAATGCCACAACTGACTTGCATGGTAAATTACCGTGCTTAAATAGCATGCAATATGTGTACTTGCATACTATTGGTTAAACGTGGTTAAACGTGGTTAAACGGCAATTTGCTTTTTTCTCATTGGTGCAACGTAAATAAATTTGAATTTAATTTACGCAATATGTCGGCGATTGATTGTGTCGTTACAAATGTAACAAGTGTCCTGACAAAAGTAAGCCTTTTATGTCAGAGGAAATATCTTCCTCTACATTATATAATAAAATCGCATATTACATTTGAAGTAAGTTACAAAATATCGAAAATTTAATTTGACCCTTTTCAGTATAATGTCATATTTTATTTCCACCAATCAGCATCGAGTATTTAATTTCCAAGCTTTACAAAGATGTTTAAAGTTAATTGTTACAATGTCACATTTATTGCAATATTTATATAAATAATGTGATATCTATCTCTGGTTTATAAAACTGACTATTCATATGTTGTTTGTTTTATAAAATAAAATAATTTTAGTGTAGATTATGCGTTGATACAACTTGTATTCTGCATATTTAGTTTTATTCTTTTGCCTTGTATTCATTGCGCATATTATATTGATCGAAGGGCGACTTATTGCATTTTATGTTGAGAATTTTTAGATGGATTCTGTTTATGCTAAGATAAGCAAGCTATGTCAGAACAAAATTGACCTAGATAGATCCATATTGCTATGTAATGTAGGAAGTGAAAAGAATATAAGAGACTATCAATTTGATGGTGTTCAATGGTTCGTCCAGTGCTATTTAGATGAGCATGGTGGCCTACTTTGTGATGAAATGGGATTAGGGAAAACTGCACAAGTATGTGTTTATGTAATATGTAGGCGATATTATTCCTAAGTTACATTTTCAATGTGTTTCAAAGCAGATCCCTTGTCGTTGTTCCCCTTACAGTCGTTAATAATTGGAAAGAAGAATTCGAAAAGTACAATTTGCTTCCTAATAAAGGTTCCTACCATCAATAAGGCCTAGGATCTACATTGGTAACAAGGATGATCGGCATATTTTGAGATGTCAATTTGCTAACGATGATTTTGCTATTCTTATAACGACGTATGAGGTATCGTTATATACTAGTTACTTGCAGATTTGCTTAAGTGATGAAGTTTACTTTCGAAAATTTAACTGGAATTGTCTTATAGTTGATGAAGGTCATCGATTAAAGAATTCAAATTCTTTGCTGTATGCTATGTTAAATGAGGTTTGTATTTTATTTCTAAAACTGTGACAATAATTTTGCTTGGCGCCAACTAGCCCACAATTTTACTATGTATCAAACTAAACTTAAATCAAATGTGATCTTTTGTACGTGTGCTTAATTTGACGACCACAAAAATGGCGAACGTGTTAAAATAAATACTATAGTGTCTTAAGAAAGATTTAAGCAGATATCAATTTTAACTTTTAGTTTCATAAATGATTGTTAGAATAATTAGCTGGCATTTATTCAGCTGGGTCAAATAGTTCTAACTTCAATTAAAATTTAAGTAGACCGTTAATTCGCTATCACTAAAAATTTGGTACGAAAAATAGGCCTACGGCATTTGTATCTATTGTACGATTGTGTAATCGTACTGATAATTGTACATTTATTGTGATAAAAAGCAGCTCATATAATACTAATTGTAGTAAATTCCTTTACCAATACGAGGAGACCATTTATAAATATATAAATTAGAATAGTTGTCAAAACAATGTAAATGTGTAAATTAACAAATGGGAAATTTTACCAAGTACATGTAATGTAGAGGCTCCTGTACTATCCTGATGAGAGCCTCATCAAGGGCAAGTTCGGTTCTGAGTGTGGCACCCTTTTTCTGACCTATTCAAATCTAGATGTAATCCGGAGTTTGATAAACCATCCTTGTCAACAGTCTATTAGGTCAAGTCCTGTAGCCATTCAATTTGGAGTATTTATATCCTCGACTTTAGAACCAGCACCTATGGAAACAACAGTCGTACTTATATGATACAAGGATGTGTACGTTTCAGTCAATGCTGCTCCCAACTAATTTAATATAGAGATATAACATTGAAATCAGTAGTTAAATTACCCTTCCAAATATGTTTTAATAAAATAAAACTCGTGAAATTATAGTGTATTGCGAACAAGAAGATCAACGTTATAAAATTGATGTAAGATGACAATCGAATACAATCAGAGAGGGCTCACATACCTCAGAGCATAATACGTAAACGGAAACAGCACAAACCACGAAAGGAATTATTTTAATATTTTTACTATAAGAATAATATTCATCTAAAACAACAACAGTAGTTTCAATTAAACGTAGCTTAGACATTGTGAGTTTGCTTATATTATGTACAAGAGCTGCATCAGTCGGAAGTATGATAGCTGTATCATTTACATATCTGATTATTTTCTATTCTTAATTGCTCTCACCTCTAGCAGTCTTGCATACATTGAACTTGACTGGAAATGTCGGCTGCACAATTTCTATGCAGTCACGAACATTAACTGTTAGTAGCTTTCGCTACATATACATATATATAGATAATACAATTTAACAATAATTGATTGCGCGGGAATAATGCTAAATCAAGTTTGCGAGCTTGAGGTAAACACCAACCCATTATAACCAGTCACGAACAACATAACAAAACTACCGCCAGCTGCAACGCACTGACGCGTTTCGACCTTCCATGAATCATCATCAGAGAATGACGGCAAACTGACTATCGAGGATCAAACCGCATTGAATATATATGGAAATCAAATTTAGATATGCGGCTCTCACCTCTAGCAGTCTTGCATACATTGAACTTGACTGGAAATGTCGGCTGCACAATTTCTATGCAGTCACGAACATTAACTGTTAGTAGCTTTCGCTACATATATGTTGTTCGATGACTGGTTATATACAATGGGGTTGGTGTTTACTTCAAGCTCGCAAACTTGATTTAAAGCATTGTTACCACCACCCGCGCAATCAATTATTGTTAAATTGTATTGTCTATATATGTATATGTGGCGAAAGCTACTAACAGTTAATGTTCGTGACTGCATAGAAATTGTGCAGCCGACATTTCCAGTCAAGTTCAATGTATGCAAGACTGCTAGAGGTGAGAGCCGCATATCTAAATTTGATTTCCATATATATTCAATGCGGTTTGATCCTCGATAGTCAGTTTGCCGTCGTACTCTGATGATGATCATGGAAGGTCGAAACGCGTCAGTGCGTTGCGGCTGGCGGTAGTTTTGTTATGTTGTTCGATGACTGGTTATATACAATGGGGTTGGTGTTTACTTCAAGCTCGCAAACTTGATTTAAAGCATTGTTACCACCACCCGCGCAATCAATTATTGTTAAACTATCTATGTGTGGGAGTCTGAGAATGTTAAAGGTGTTTCATTTTTATGGCTTTTAATTCATTAGAAGTGTGTTCTTTACAAGAATGTCATTAAATATGTTGACTAAGATGGATCTGATTTTTGATGAATGATTAAGAATATTGACTGAGACGTTCGGAATGTCTTTACATTTTATAGAGCGTGGACTTTACATATCAAATGCTCTGTTATTTCTTTGAGCAGTCAATTTGGCCGCACTGTTGAATAGATGATTGGGTTGGATTTTCTGTGGGTTTGGATTCTACTATGTACCTATTTGCCTTCCATACAAAATTACAGTAAAGATTTTGTGGAAAGTAAATGTATTGTAGAGCCTCCAACCCTACTAGTTAATGAAAACCCCATATATGCCAAGTCCGATCCAGCTTTAATATACCTATTTTAGGCTGATAAGCTGGTTCTCTTCCTGAGCGAGTTTTGCATACTGGTACCTCTGACGTCTAATTTGTACCCTGTTCATTGGTCACTGGCACCGCTAGTTCTTATGACATTGACGGAACGCTATGATCTTGTAACTCGGTAGAACATGATGTCGATGTGGTGAGCAACGCGTCTTGTGAAAGTCGTTGATTTGAGTTTGTGCCTGCGTAATCGGCTTGCATATATCTGATCTATTCCTTGGAACAATGGTCGTTCAACTCATCTAGTAATCCAGTCTAATCTTCAATCCAGATAAACTAGGGAATGCAACCATCCAAAATAACAATCATCGATGTCATTTACATTCTATGACGACATTTGTCTTTCATCCTCTTGACCTTATATGGTCCTTTATAAATTTGAGTCAGACAGTTCTTCCTATTTTTATTAGTTACATAAACAGGCGAAGCCGATCTTAGATCAGAGGACACATAGCTTTTGGTTTTTTAAATTTTTTAGTCTTTGTCGGGGCTAAACGTCATATCTTCTCTAAACCAATCTACATAGCTAGAAACCCAATTAAAACTACTTAGATTTTCTATTAGATTTCCAGGCGACCTTAATGGTTCTCCACATAACAATTCTGCTATTGAAGTTCCTAATTGTGCCCTATATCTGTTGCGCATGGCAAGTAATACTATAGGAAGATCGTGTATCCAGCTTGCTCCACTAGTACACCTTAACGCAGCTTTCAGTTCACGATGCAGCCTTTCTAACATCACATTCGCATGTTGATTATATGCGCTAGTAGGCAATACATTTGTTCCCATGATATTGAGAGATCTTACCGCGATCGCTAGTGACCCTTACCCGAACACCATAACGCGATATCCAATTATGTAGGAATAAAAACCAAACTTGTGCTGTCATATCCTTCGAAATCGCTACTTCAAATTGGCGCCTAATATGATCAACCATTGTTAGCAAAAGCTTTTGAATGTTAAACTTAGGTATCTTGGCAATGTCTATATGTACATGTCCGAACCGTCCATTTAGTATCCCGATATTCTGTATCTCGGTTCTAGTATGTCTCCACACCTTACAAGTTTGACATATAACACAGGCTCTTACCCATGCCCGCATGTCTTTAGTCATATGCGGTCATACGTATCTATCGTTAATTAATCGAATGGTGGCTTTTATGGATGGATGTCCCAAATCGTTTAGTTGTTGGATTATTGCCACTCAGATATTTGCGAACATAGCCGGGTCTCTTAACCAATATTAGTGTAAAGGGATCCGATCCTTGCGCTCTCTCGATTTAATTGACAAAATTGTTTGAAGAATCTTCTAGATTCTTCAATGGACCTTGACGTATCAGCTCGACATTTGCTTCATTCGGTCTTTTAAGTGCATCTGCTACCACATTCTCTTTACTAGCAATACGAGAAACAGTAAAATCGAACTCTGCTAATCGGGTAACCTGGAGATTCATCCTTCGAGAGTAATTAAGCCTCGCGTTTTTACCAAGTATGCTTATCAACGGCTTGTGATCTGTCAAGAATTTGAATTCGCGACCGTCTAAATAATGAACAAAATATAGCACTGCAGCATACAAAGAAAGAAGCTTTGTAACAAAAGTATTATACTGTATTTCTCGATCATGAAGCTTTTGGCTTTAAACCCCAATCGGTCTTACTATATCCTGTTCTCTTTGCAGAAGCACTGCCCTTTATGCAACATCTGAGGCATCTGTGGTTAGCTCAAATGGCTTCCCCAATCTACAGGCGCTAGTGTGGTAATGCCACTTAGCATTTCCTTGGTTCTCTGGAATTTTTCTCGGTCTTTCTGACTCAAGTTGATAGACCAAGACTTCTTGCTCGTGCCCTTCTCATGTGTGAGATGGCGTGTTAGCGATCATAAAATTTCGGTTAGATCTGGAATGACTCGTCGATAATAACTGATCATGCCCAAGAACCTTCGCAACTGGCTCACGGTCCGGGGCTCCGTTACGTCCTTGATGGCTTGGATCTTATCTTCCAAAGGTTTAATTCCGTCTTTGGAAAGTACATGTCCAAGATATTTAACAGAAGAGCATCCAATGTTGCTCTTATTGGATTTGACCACTAATCCATATTGTTTCAGCCTGGTCAATACCGTTTCTAAATGCTTACGATATTCATCACGTAATCGACTAAAAATAATTATGTCGCCTATGTACACCCTCGTAAATGGACAATTCTGAAGGACTTCTTCAGCCAAACGCTGGAATGTCTGACGCATTCTTCAACCCAAAATGCGTTCGAAGAAATTTATGCGACCTCTCTCCTGGAAATCTGACTGTTGAATGGAATAAAACTTTCCTTCATTGTTATCTGATAGTACGCTTTCTGGAGATCGAAAGTTGAATAAACCTCATATCCCATTATGTCTCGGAGCAAAGTAATCTGGTTAGAAAGAGGATAGGAATCACCCTTAGTCAATGAGTTTAATAGACGATAATACCCACAAACCAGATTTCTGTGTTAGGACTACCAACAGTTCTTTTATCCCCATAACTCCTATCGGACTACCATTGGCGGCCCCTAGTTGATAATCAAATGTGGTGCAATCTTCCTCTACCACATCTGACCTAACTATGCTTACTTCAGTACCTTTGTCAATGAGAAACTCCAGTCCAGTTAATTCATCTCTAATAATATTAATAATCCGGCCATGTTTTTAAGATCTCCACTTAGGCAGAATCTAACTCTCTTTCCGTCTGTTTCGTTGCTCTTTGCTATTTTCGCATCTTTCGCTTTCGCCTAAAGTATTCCTTTTAAAGGCATATCAGGGAGCCTTTGCAAGGAAACCCCCCTACGGCTCCTATTAGAGGGGGTTTCATACTTTTCCCGACGAAGGACTTCTCTCTACCGGTTTAATGCTTCCTTTCCATCTTGGTCCACCTAAACGCGGGTATATGCAATTTTGTCCTAAGCACTTGGCACTTCGTCCATATTCACGATGTACCTTACACCGTCCGCGCGGCTCATCGAAGCGTTGACGCGAGTGACTCCCTCGACATCTAGTATTTCTATCCTCACATTGAAGTTGCGAAATAGTTCTCGCCATATCATCAATTTTACGATTCATATTGGCAACTTCTCTGCATAAGTAGCGCACACTTTCTTGTAGCGTCAGGATGGTTTCTGCATTTGCCCTGCCTGGCTGCACCATAACTGAATTTTCTGTTTAAGCCTGTGCCTGCGGTTCCTGCTGTTTATACACGCCGTCTAGCCTTCTGAGTTTACTTGGCCAATCAACATTCATTGTTTTAAAAATCTCCAATGTGGTTCTGAGCCTGGAGGGTAGCTCAGCAGTAAAAATAGATTTCACCACATCTCTAGATATATTCAATCTGGAAGCTTTCGTGTAAAGGCGTTCATAAAATTTTGATGTATGTTGACGCCCCATTTTTCTAAGCGTTATAATTAGCACATTTGTGCCGATTTATCATCTGGTAGCAACAGCAAAGACTTGGCACAGAAAAAAATTATTTTCTGATATTGGTTGTAGTTAAATTTTTTTCTGTCTTGCGATTTTTTGTAAGTACATTAGGGTGTATGGCAATTGTTTCGAAATTCTGTTATGAAGATGTAAAATAGAAGGGTTTTGATTCTTAGATGATGTTTTTTGATTTAGTGAAAGAATTATATGCCTTCCTAAATTTATTTAGAATGACCGAAAAGTATTATCACGTTATATTGCTAGTTTAAAAAGAATTGTTTCCACTACCCGTGCACCCAATGAATGTTTAACTGTATTGCTTATATATATATATATATATATATATATATATATATATATATATATATATATATGCGTGGCGAACGCTGCAAAGAAGCTAACCTTCGTGACTGCATAGGAACTGTGCAACCGAAATTTCCAGTAAAGTATAGTGTATGCGAGACTACTAGAAATGAGAGCTGCATATCTAACTTAGCTTTCCATATATTTACATTGCAGTTTGATCCTCGCTAGTCAGTTTGCCGTCGCACTCTGATGATGATCATGGAAGGTCGAAATGCGTCAGTGTGTTGCGATTGGTGGTAGTTTTGTTATGCTATTCGACGACTGGTTAAATACAATGGGATTGATGTTTACTTCAAGCTCGCAAACTTGATTTAAAGAATTGTTACCACCACCCGCGTAATCAGTTATTGTTAAATTGTATTGCCTATATATGTATTTGTGGCGAAAGCTGCAAACAGTTAATGTTCGTGACTGCATAGAAATTGTGCAGCCGACATTTCCAGTCAAGTTCAATATATGCGAGACTGCTAGAGGTGAGAGCCGCATATCTATATTTGATTTCGATATATATTCAATGCGGTTTGATCCTCGCTAGTCAGTTTGTCGTCTTGCTCTGATGATGATCATGGAAGATCGAAACGCGTCAGTGCGTGCGACTGGCGGTAGTTTTGTTATGTTGTCCAAAGACTGGTTAAATACAATGGGATTGGTGTTTATTTCAAGCACACAAACTTTATTTAAAGAATTTTTACCACCACCCGGACAATAAATTATTATTTAACAATGATTTAGTTTACAGCTGATTATTATTTTACAGAAATTCTGCTTTTTAAGAATTGAATAGCAATGACCCATATCCCATAGTCATTTTTTTTAATACATTTCATCTTGTTATTTAAGTAGCATGAGGTTAATTATATTAATTTATATTTGAGATCATACGTAAGTAATAAACAGTTACTTTGATTCAATAGAAGTCATTTAGAATAACAAAATACATTGTTAAGTGAAAAACTCCGGTCGACTAGCTCGACCGGCGTGCTCATGCTAGTCGACCCGGGTTTGGCAGCATGAACCTTGCCGGGCCATAAAGGGACATCCATCATGTGAAGCCTCGAGTTTGGTTTAACTGCACTGTAACTTTTTGTTAAATGTGTAGTGACGGAATGAGAGCAAGCGTTCCAGACGTGAAGGGCACTGGCATCTGGGCAGAAAGTGCTCTTCAGTCTTGGTTGGCAGACTATCTAGGAGAAGGAAAACTCCAAATAAAAACCATCACTAGGAATGAGCGACCTAGTGTTCTTCTACAGTTCACATATAACCATGACAAGTACAACTTACAATAGTTACATACTGCATCGGCCGTCGCGCAGTATAAAACGGGTCGCCTTATCTGCTGAGCCGTGTCGGGTGGATAAGCGAAAACAGGCTACTGCAGGCAACTCTATCTCCGATTCTGCCTCCTTTCCTTCCCCTTCCTCTTCTCAATCTAGCAATAACACTTTAAGATACTATAAATATGGTTGGTTAAGATCATAACACTGAGCCCAATACCAGGTTGCCAAATATCGAAAATGGTTCTAGTAGACGATAATTCATTAAACCTGAGTTAGGTTTTAACGTAGGCGCATTTAATGTGCGAACATTAAAACAACTTGGACAGCAAGAATCTCTTGCTCGTACGTTGGATAAATTAGAAAGCGAAATATGTTGCGTATCTGAAACCAGAATACAGGATCCTACGTGTATTACAGAACTAGTTGCACCATCCCTATCTACGCGTTATTGGCTTCGAACATCTGGTTCCACAGAATCCTCTCATGCCGGTAAATGGGGCATTGGTATTGCCTCTAGCGCGCGAGCTCAAGCTTGCTTAATTGAATGGACCCCTTTAAATAGTCCATTGTGTGCGGCACGTTTAAATACATCTACTAAAATCAAAGCAAAAAACCGTTATCATCGTTGCCTCTTCGTTGTATCTGCATATGCTCCTACCGATTGCAGCACAGATGAAAGCAAGGACGCCTTCTACTCCGAATTAAGCTCCTTACTAAGTAAAGCACGAAGTTCGGATATAGTACTGGTTATGGGTGACATGAATGCTCAAGTTGGTCGCTTAAGTAACACAGAATTTCATTTAGGTGGAAGATACACTCTAAGCTCGACTCGCAATGATAATGGTGAACGGCTTTTGGATAGCTGCGCTGAACATAGACTATATTTAAGTAGTACAAATTTCAGACGTAGTGTTAGACGTTGTGCTACATGGCGTCCTCCAGCACCCGGACAACGGTGGACTCAAATAGATCATGTAGCAATTAGTTATAGATGGCGTGGTTGCATCCAGGATTGTCGTTCTTTTTGGAACACTTATGTCGACTCGGACCATGCACTTATCCGTTGTAGATTTGCTCTAAAATTTTCCGGGAAAATAATTAAGAATAAACCCCAAATTGATGTAGGCAAATTCGAACAACCGTCCTTCCGACAAAACTATGAAAATATTCTAAAGACTTATCTAACTGGTCTGAATAACGAAAATCCGAATATACTTTGGTCCAAGAGAAGTTCCACTATACACAATGCAGATGTGGCATAGCAGGCCCCCGTAGATATAATCACTGGCTCTCTGTAAAATCTATGAAGATACTCGAAATAAGGCGACAAATTCCACCTGGCTCGACTCATAATAATACCCGTCGCAATATAAGACGCCAACTTAAGCGCAGTCTAAAAGGCGATCTCGAAAACTTTTGGAACAGAAAGGCTGAAGAAATGGAAGTAGCTTTCGCGTCAGGTAATAGTCGCTGTTTGTTCCAACTTATCCGCGCAACAGGTCCGAGAAAGTTAAAAGTTAGCGAAACTATAAATGATAGTAACAACGAATTAATAACCGATAAAATAAGTCGTCTTGACAGGTGGGCTGAACACTTTAGAGATCAATTTTCTTGGCCACCCGCGTCAGTTCCGATTCCCGAAAGCATGTCTGCATCAACAGTGTGGAATGTTAGTCCCGAAGAACCATCCGAGTTAGAAGTACGCGATGCAATCCTATCTCTTAAGCGCCGCAAAGCCGCAGGCCCCGATGATTTACTTCCGGGATTGTTTAAGGATGGTGGCGATATAATTTCAGGAGCGTTGACCAAACTTTTTCATACTATATGGAATGAGGAAACCGTACCACTTGACTGGAATGAGTCGACCATCATTCCCATCTTCAAAAAAGGCAATCGTAATTCGTGCGATAACCATCGTGGTATAAGTTTGACTCCGGTCGTATCAAGGTTATATGCTTCGATTATCCTACGTCGTCTTAGCGCTTCACGTGAATCACATACAAGAGAAGAACAGGCCGGATTCCGCGCAGGACGAGGTTGTATAGATAATATTTTTACGTTAAGACAAGTTCTCGAACAGAGACATTTATATCACCGTCCCACAATAGTCGTCTTTCTAGACTTCAAGGGTGCATTTGATTCGGTGGATCGCAATGTTTTATTCCATATCTTGTCGAAAAGCGGTGTGCCCACAAAATTTGTTAATATTATACGAGCTCTCTACACAAATACTTCTGGTCGCGTTAAGGTCTACAACGAATTAACGCATAACTTTACAACCAGCAGTGGTGTTCGTCAAGGTTGTCCACTTTCCCCATTTTTGTTTAATTTTGTAATCGATGCTATTATGAACAACACTCTCTCACACATTCAGGACGCTGGAGTTGAAGTTCTCCCGGGAGATAAACTAGTCGATCTTGACTATGCGGACGATATCGTACTATTATTCGACAATCAGCATGCTGCCCAGACCACCTTAAATAGATTAGCAGACGTTGTTCCGTCTTTCGGTATGAAATTCGCACCCTCTAAATGTAAGATACTGTTACAGGATCACCCACCACTCACTCCAACGTTGCGACTGCAGAATGAAGATCTTGACATAGTCGACAGGTTTACATATCTTGGGAGCTCTATCAATAACGTAGGCAATATGTCCGACGAGGTGAGAATACGGATCGCGAAAGCTAGAGTAGCTTTCTCGAACCTTCGTCATTTATGGAGAAACGCGAATATTTCACTTTGCCTTAAAGGTCGTGTTTACAATGCATCTGTACGCGCAGTCTTACTATACGCTAGTGAAACTTGGCCTCTTAGAGTTGATGATCTGAGACGCTTACAGGCATTCGATCATCGTTGTTTGAGAAGTATAGCACATGTTGGTTACCAACAACGAATAACTAACGTTGACATCCGTAGACGTATTTTTGGATCTGACAATAAGTGCTCGTCGTTAGAAAACAAATAAGGCTCCATCAACTTCGTTGGCTCGGTCACGTTTTGCGTATGCCCTCATTCGATTGCCCAATAGAGCTCTGTTCTCTCATCCAGCACCAAATTGGCGTAAGAAACAAGGTGGGCAGATTTTGACATGGCAGAAACAATTAAAGTCACTTACATCCAAATTGGGTAGTATAGGACCCACTCGTCTGCCGGGATGGGGTCCTCGTGCGCATCACAGTTCTTGGTTAGAAACCCTTAGCGATATGGCATCGAATCGAGCTCAGTGGCGATCTTGTTGCAGATGTCTAGTAGAATCATCTTCGTAACTTTCTTTTCTTAGTAGGGCAAAGTTAGCTGCGAGGTTTGGTTTGTTTATGACGTGATACAGTGAAATCCGCAAGGAAGCTGTATTGCTGATGTCGCCTTGCCCGAATGCTAACTTGGCCATAATGGTGTTGTGGAGAGGTTTAGTTTGCCTCATTTCTGTGAGTTATCCTGATAAATTTACTCATAGTAGCAAGGTATTCCTTCTCTCTCTACCCCCCTCTCTCTCTCTCTCTCGTAAATCTTACTAATAATTTGTCTAAATTCACTTATACACTTTTTTAACTCATTATGGTTATATGTCAGTGAAACATTAGTCACTTGGCTTTTGTGTGGCTGGACATGATGATGATGATGATGATGCACATAGAAAACATTCGTCATTTTTGCTTATGTATATTTTTTACAATGTGTTCTTTAATCTCCTGTGTTCTACTGCGTTGTAGAAATCTTGGAAAATCCGTACCTGTTGTTGAATTTGGCATGATTCATTTTGCTTGAAACTCAGTTTTTTTACATTTGTATGATATATTACACTGTGTATATATGCAGTGAAACTGACCATTATTTCTACCAGTAAATGTCGAAATATTAAAAATTTTACTTACCTGTATGTATTGTAATTAAATTCTCATATGTATAGTGTATCTACATCAACTTTTATTATTTTACTACCTGTTCAATTACAGACTAATATTCATGTTGTAATTGTGCAATGTCGTCTTCGTTTTGTGATAATACATCAATACTTTAGCTTTGCGTAATTGAAATAAGCACCAATGAAATTTTGAGCCAATCGCACAACTTGGTGAATGCGGCTGAATAGACATAGAAATTGTTCTTTTTTACTCATTTAATGGATACGAGAAGTCGCATCTCTATGTTCCTAAAATTATTGCTTATATTTCGTTATTTGATTCGCGTTATTCAGTTTTCCATTGGGCTCTAACGATACCAGGATTATCGAAATGCGTTAATACTTGTAACTGGCGGTATTTTTGCTGTTGTACAATTGGTCAAGTATAACATGATTGGTATTTTTTAAGTCTTTAACTTGATTTAATTAATAGACGGCTATTTACCTTTCGAAAAGTATACAGGATGGATTTAATTATCCAATTAAGCTGTCTAGTCACGAAAATATGAAACATGCAATAGCTAATTGAGCTGTAACAGAAGTAAAAGTTAATTTAATAAGTGTTATAGAGGCTACGAAATCGCATATGCATTCATTCAGCCTAAAGTTTTAAAATAGAGTTCACGTGCCATTTCTGTATACGCTCAGGCTGCAGGTTTTTATCTCATTAAGCGTCATATTTTACCAGCTTATTGTTGAGTATTTTAGTAAACAGCTCGTCGTTCATGTCTTGCGTTATTTTAATTCAGGTAATTTGTCTAACCACAAATAATTTATCAGTTGCAGTATTTGAAATGTTAAATATAGATATTCGTGTTTTCTGATTAATAACATATGCAAATAATTGAGTATTAGACGTGATATATCCAATAAAACATTATGTAATAATATTTATATTTAAATCCTATGTGTATACATTTCATTTTTATTGGCGACTGATCGACAGGAGCTGGCATTATGAGAGATATTTCAACAATATTGAGAATAAAAACGTTCTGAACACCTGTTAATCCTTTGATTACCTTATCCTTGTTGGGCTCAAGAACTTGATTCCGAATTTTTCTACTTCGGGATTCCAAAACCTCTTTCAACGGATAGCACAAACAACTATGATATGTAGATTGACAAATTGTTTGTGGGACGTGCTTTCCGTTGAAAAAGGCTTCCGTAACAGGAAGTCGAAATATCCGGAGTCGAATTGAAGATAGGGGATGCGAACACCTTATTGATCTCAACAAGGATAAGTTAATCTATTCCCTGTTGTGCAACATGTTTCTTCCAAACCTGATAATCCTGTAAATCGTTCTATTCTGACCTTAAACAACATACTTACCATTTTTGATAAATCATGACATCTACATAATTAAATATTTAAAGCTATATATATATATATATATATATATATATATATATATATATATATATATATATATTAATTGTTGCGGAAAATAGTGCAATTTTATATATAATATTATATATAACACCTCGTAACAAGTTAGTTAACTTAGAACTAAAAAGATTTAATAATGTAAGTATTTTTGAAAAGTATCATCTCATATGTGTATGTATTTTGTGCGTACTAGTTAGTCATGCAAAGATCTACATTATTTTGACATCAATATAAACACGACGACCATGTTTCCTCAGTAGCCCGGAAGCATAAAAGATGGCAGACATAAAGAAATAGATAAGCGTTTACATTGTAGTTTTCTTAACGTTCGAATGCAAGCCGGAACAGTGTTTATACGTTTAGGAATCTCAGCAAAATCCAATATCCATAGTCATAAATTATTTATGAATGACGACAGCTTAATGCCGTTCAGGGCTTTCTAGTTTGTTTTATTAATTAGTGGTAGTAAAAAGAATATTATAAAACAATCTTATATATACATATAAATGTAAATAATACTATAAATTATGCGAGTTTAGAGTTATGCTTTGATTTATTTCCTACTGACTTGAATATGATTTCTTTAATTTTAGACATGCAATTGCACGAAATTCATTCTAACTGGCACTCCCGTGCAGAATAATTTGACTGAATTATTTAATTTACTACACTTCGTTGCACCAAGCTTCTTCCCTTTGAAGTGTAAGAATGAATTTCTTCAATATTTCAACAAAAATTGTCCATCGGGTTAGTCTACATTCTATGTCTTCATTTACAATTTTCATATTTCTTATGTCAACCGATTGAATTTCGTCATTTACTTTTCAGTTCACCTAAAACTTCGCGATTTACTCAGCCCATTTTTATTACGTCGTGTTAAATCAGAGGTACTTTCAGAACTACCGCCACGTCTAGATGTAGTAATATTTCATGGACTTTCAAAATTACAAGAAAAGTTGTACAGAGCTCTACTGACACGTAATACAGGTAAGTATCAATTTTACATTTAGATCGATTTCAAGTTATGATATGTCATGCACCATTTTAATCAACTGACGATAGATATCCTGTATGCAACACTTTTGGTATTGCCCATTGGCTTTGATTTTGAAAAATAATTTGTATTGGAAAAATTTGTACTTGAAAACGCACATTTGCCTTTATTATTAAGTCCAAAAATAAAATATTTATCAAATATTTTTTGCGCAAACCTTTATTGGGGGTTGATGTCGCTATATGTTTTGCTTCTACTCACCCAAAGGACAAGGATAAAACCGTCGTTGTTTTGTGTAACGAATACGAATAAGTACATTGAACTTTAATATTCCTTTGACAGATTAAATTTTCATCTGCACAAAATATGAACTTTGCATGATTTCTGTCCTGTTTGTTGTGTGTGCTATGTTATATATGTTTGTTAGAGGATAGTCATTATTGAGTAAGCTTCTGTGATAGGTTTTGATGGATTAACTGTGTGTCAAGGTCAGTGACTTGCTTCTTCCAAATTTATAGTAGACTCATCATAGAAACATTTTCTTAGTTGCGCACATTTAGCTGCTAAAATTGGTTATTTTTATGACGTGATACGATGAAAACCGCAAGGAATATGCATTACCGATATTGCCTTGCTTTAATGTTGTTTTGTAGAGGTTTATTTCGCCTCACTTTTATGTGTTGTCTAAATAAATATACTCATTAACTAAATCCTTTTCGTCATAAATCAGTTTCAATTAATAATGCGCTATACTAAATTATAATTTTATCATTATTTCTAGTGTTTTAAATTCTTCTTGGTTTTTGTTATTTTCTAAGGGTTATAAAAAACTAGTTACTAATGGCATATGTATTGTTGTGCATGATGTTGATGATGGTATAATGAAGGAGACGATATTTAATTCATGGCCTCTGACGTGTAGGAGACAAGTTACGTGGCTATGAATCAATTTGTCAGTCCTGTTATTAATTTATGTAGCAGTTCATGCTAAAATTAATGATAAAATAATTGTTTAGTAGAGTAAATGAATTTGTTATCTTATGTAAGGTTTAGTTTATATTCATCTGGTATAGATTTAGTCATATCTTGTTCAAATATGGATATTCATTGCATATTTTCCGATTTATTTTATGTTTTCTAATGACAGATTTGAGATTACAAACTGAAACATTTGATTGTAAGTAGTATTGGCCGATGTCTTTCGAAAGCCAAAGTAAGGAATATTAGTAGGGCTAGGGCTTTCATTAAATGTGCAGTCTCTGTCGTATAAGAAGTAAGTTGCACCACAACGAATCAATAGGCAGTCTTTTGTCTCATTTCTCCAGAAACCGAAGCCATCTATGGATAAAATGTTTCTAAGAAGGATTGCATTTGCTATTTTATACTGTGTTTAATGTACACTAATATTAAATAGATAAAGTCAAATCTAGCCAAAATTTGTTCATTGAATATCAGTTTTCCTATTTCCTGCTATTAGTGGCATTGGTATTGACGAGTTTTAATATGAAACAAAAACAGGTAATCATAGTTCGTATTAGACTGTGAGTTTCAATAAATGCGCTGCCTCTACCACATTGGCGATGATTAGCATGACTACGAATCATTTTGTCAGGATTTTAATTCATTTCTGCAACAGTTTAGGCGTACTTAGGGTAAGACCTTGAACTAGTAAAGGGATAACACATTCTAGGCTATGCTATGTTTAGTTTATAGTAATATTAGCTAAATGTTCGATAATCTTGCCATTCTATATCGTTTTTCTGATTTTTGCGATATCTATTTTAAAATGAAATATATAGTTTCATAAATTGTAACTTTGTATTGACTGCTTTTTATGGCTGTCTATCTGAAGCAAAATCAAGGCAATCGTAATTGCCATAAATCTGGGAGTTGTATTAATTGCACGATCTTATTCGTGATGGATTTTAGCTACATGTCTATATAACAATTAGACAGGCGTACGAACCCCGCATGCTGCAGTTAATGCTAACACTGAGCGATTTTTTGTTTTTTATATAAGAAATACAATTAAACAATTATTGATTTCGCGGGTAGTGGTAACATATCTATAAATAAAGTTTGCGCCAAACAAATTGTATTGCACCAGTCATCGAACAATATAGCAAAACTACCGTCAGTCACATTTACGACGGCAAACTGACTAGTGAGGATCAAACCGCATTACATATAAATGGAAAGCAATATTAGATACGTGGCTCTCACCTCTATTAGTCTTGCATTAATTGTACTTGACTGGAAATTTAGGTTGCACAATCTCTGTGCAGTCACGAACATTAACATTTTTGCAGCTTTCTACACACACAAATATATATATATATGGATAATGCAATTGATTGTGTAGTGGTGGTAACAATACTTTAAATCAAGTTTGTGAGCTTCTAGTAAACACAAATCCCTTTGTATTTAACCAATCGTCGAACAACATAGCAAAACTACCGTCAGTCACACGCGTTTCGACCCTCCATGATCATCATCAGAGTACGACGTCAAACTGACTAGCGAGGATCAAACCGTTATGGACATTTCCAGTCAAGTACAATTTATGCGAGACTACTAGAGGTGAGAGCCACATATCTAATTTTGCTTTCCATATATATGCAATACGGTTTGATCCTCGCTAGTCAGTTTGCTGTCGTACTCTGATGATAATCATGGGAGGTCGAAACGCGTCAGTGCGTGCGACTGACGGTAGCTTTGTTATGATGTTCGACGACTGGTTAAATACAATGGGATTGATGTTTAATTCAAGCTCGCAAACTTGATTCATCGCAAAGGAATTATTTATTGCAGTTTGATCGTCTCTAGTCAGTTTGTCGCTGTATAATGATGATGGTTATAGAGGGTCTAAACGCGTCATTACATGTTACTACGTTTTAATAAATGGATTGCATTTGGTATTTAATGTAATATTTAAATTCGATTAGCAATTTATGTCTGTGATAAAATTTTGTCTTTATGCTTGTAATTTATACTAATATTCTTTTGAAATGCGAGCTTTAATAAAATTCATTGTACCATTCCTGTGTGCAAAAACAAAAATAAATTTTATCAGATATAAGAAACATTTCTTTCGCATTGTCTTCTCAAATATCTAATAATGAACATATCTTTATATATAAATTGGAAAACAAAACAAGATAGAAATATGTGAACAACGCAACACATCATCGAAACATCGCACATATGTTCTCCAGACGTAGCATTCAAAGTAATTACTAAATGCAAAAACAAAAGGGAGCTAGCCACATACGAAGCCTTATGGATAAACAAATTACAGCCGGATTTATGTAAGCAGAAGAAGCACGTACAAGCATTGAGCTTGAACTGGATGTGACGCACGCGATTTGATTGGTTTCAGTTTTTCACACTCTCTCTATTTTCACATATTTCTATCTTGTTTTGCTTTCCAATTTATATATAAAGATATGTTCATTAGTTGATATTTGAGAAGACTGCGAAAGAAATTTTTCTCATATCTGATAAAATTTATTTTTGTTTGTTGCACACGGGAAGGGTACAATGTATACTAATATGTTTAAATATATACGCTATTTTGTTAGAATTAAATGCTTTAATTAAACGAGCATTGGTTTCGCGGGAGGTGATAACAATTATTATAATCAAGGTTGCGATTTTGATATTCATGCTTTGTTTCTTGCTTAAATTTTGATTTTCTTAATAAATATATAGATAAAACTTGATAATTTGTGATTTATATTTTTGCAGGCATTCCTTTAAAATCTAGCATTGTGGATAGCTATTGATAGCTATTGCGTTTTTTTTAAAGAATTGCTTGCTATTAAGGGGGAAGTTCTTTTAAATTGTTTTTTTGAAGGCATTTTCCTTCGATTTCTCTGTGGTGATGTCTGTTCTTATAATTTCTGGAAAACGTATCATTATTCAATTTTCCAACACTGAAACTAGCTTGTTCGCTCAAGTTTCGATCCATCATGCCAGCTGTGTGGTGGTCAACGCCTGTTGAATAAAAACAAATTGGTCGATCATCCCATAGACGGCCCATCTTCATAGTCTATTTCATATACTGTTGTCCCATTCCCGACCACCCAATTTAAAGAGAATGACTGCCCCAGTCCTAATTAAGAAAATAATCCGTTACAGGTTTATTAATGGGGTTTAGCGACTGCAAAATAGAAAAACATTGGTGGGTTATATAAATTTCTTTCAAAAACAATTTAATAAACGGAGTAATAAATCGAATTGGATTTTTAATGTGTAAGCCAAAAGTTCACACAAGAAATATACAGATAGTTTTTTACGCCAACCTCTCTTTCATTCCACGCCAGTCTAGGTTGACAAAAAAGAGTTAAATCGCTTAATAAAAATAAACATTATATACTCTAGCACAAAGTTCAAGTAGTGAAATATAATTAACATTTCTACCGCCCATACCAAGAAAGTCAAAATAAAGTACAAATGTATATTAAGTTAGTGGCTGTCAGAAAGCGTACCAAAATAGTTTCTGTATACAATTAATCAACTTGTACACAAATATGTACATATGGCTAACGCGAAATAGACAAATAATTAAACAATAATTGGTTGCACGACTGTTGGTAGCAATTCTTCAAATTAAATTTGTGAGCTTGAAGTAAACACCAGTATTGTGTTGTAGTCGTCGAACAACATAACAGAACTTACTGTCAGTCGTACACTGACGCGTTTCATTTCTCTATGATCATTACCAAAATTACGACGGCAAACTGAATAGTGAGGATCAAACCGCAATGTGTACATATGGAAAGCAAAATTAGATATGCTGCTCTCATCTCATAGTCTCCTTGTGTACTTGACTGAAAATGTCAGCCGCACAATTTCTATTGATCTACGAAAATTAACTGTTTTCAGCTTCCATAAATATATATATATATATATATATATATATATATATATATATATATAGACAATAAGATTAAACATTAATTGATTGCGCGGGTGGTGGTAACAATTCTTTAAATCAAGTTTGCGAGCTTGAAGTAAACACCAAACCCATTGTATTTAACCAGTCGTCGAACAACATAACAAAACTACCGCCAGTCGCACGCACTTTCCAGTCGACGTACAATATATTCGAGACTAATAGAAGTTTAAGCCGCATATCTTATATTGCTTTCCATATATATGCAGTGCGGTTTGATCCTCGCTAGTCAGTTTGCCGTCGTACTCTGATGATGATCATGGAAGTTTGAAACGCGTCAGTGCGTGCGACTGGCGGTAGTTTTGTTATGTTGTTCAATACAATGAGATTTTTGTTTAATTCAAGCTCGTAACTGTTAAAATTCACCACCACCACGATCGAATATGTTAAATTATATACTATATATATATATATATATATATATATATATATGTTTGTGATGATGTGTGTGCATGTGTGTGTGTGGCGAAAGCTGGCGAAGTTAATGTTCGTAACTGCATAGAAATTGTCGACTATTCAATGATCAAGTACAATCTGCAATGAAGTGAAACCACATATCAATTTTGCTTTCCATATATGTGCAATACGGTTTGCTGTCGTACTCTGATGATGTTCATGGGAGGTCGAAACGCGTCAGTGCGTGCGACTGACGGTAGCTTTGTTATGTTGTTCGACGACTGGTTAAATACAATGGGATTGATGTTTAATTCAAGCTCGCAAACTTGATTCATCGCAAAAAAATTATTTAGTAGATCGGTTTCGTTCTTATTTGGAACTGTTTTGGAATCGCTAGCTCTAACCACTGAGCCACCCAGTCGCAAAATGCACAATTTTCAGTGATATACAAACTAATGTATCTTGGTTAGCCTTTCCTTTAGGTAGAGCTCCCCAATCTGACATTATAGAACAGATACAAAGTTTTATTAGTAAGTGGTATTGAAATTAACATTGGTTGTGTGGACGGTGATTTAAATTATTTTTTAATCAAGGTTGCGATCTTGATATAAACACCTGACCCATTATTAGGCATCCCTAAGTATAATTAGAGTGGCTTGAGTGAAATTTACAAATCACATGGTTCATCGGTCTTTGCATTTTATACCTTGTAATAAATTATGGACGGATGAAGGATACCGACAAAAGTAGTTCTAGCAACGGAAGCACCTTTATTTAAAATGCAGATCAGGTAAATATTCAATATCCAGTTTCGCAAAAAAGTTGAATTCATTTATGCGGGTATTTGCTTTCCTATGAAATATTTTCTTCAATTATTTAACTCAACATATGTTATGCTACTTATTTTTCTTTACCTAGCGTTGAGTTTATCGGCATTACGTTATTAAACTATACACCTTGTCATCACTCCTTAATTTAAGGTATCCTATATTTGTACAGATATTTAAAGTGATTAGCATATTTGAATCAATAATGTAAGTTTTTTTCTTTTGAATTATGTTTCAGACATTTTTGCTTCAGTCAGTTCTGATTTACAAATCAACACTGAACCTACTGACAATGGACAGTCAATTGTGTCAAACAGGATAAATAACGTTCTAGTGCAATTGAGGAAATGCATTAACCATCCTTACTTATTTTGGGGTAATTTTAAGCTAATAACAGTTTAGTTGCTCATAACAAAAAGTTATTTATAGTCTACTTTAAATGTACAGATGCATGAACGGATATGTTTTTCTATTGTGCGTCGGTTTCGAAAGGAGCCCTTGATTATTGACCATATCTCTTCGTTTGATTCTGCTGTTCATTAGTTCTTCGTAGATTTTTGCGCATCTTAGTGTTTCTTTGGTACTTAAGATTCATTGGTGCGTGGTAAATAGACATTACCTATTGTGGTTAATCACAATAGTGCGACTGCCCAATTTATATCATAACTGGGAAGGATGTGTAGTCAGCCTCCTGAAGCAGCCGCAGACAATGAAATCAGCGTTCCTTAACCCTATGTAATGTGAGTTACACATTAGGTAGTGGCCGTATAGAAAAGGTTATCTTAACGTTTACTCTTGATTAATTCCTCATTTTGCTCAGCTGTTAGTTATCTGAACAAATCTACGCGAAACCATTATTTCATCTAGATGATCAGATGGTGACAGTTATAGTCAGTTATCTCGGTTATTGCTGAAGTGGAGAACCCAAACCATCTAGTTAACAGCTACAACTTTGATATTATTACTTTCTTTAACTTGAAGAAGGGATAATAACACCGATAAATCTGACATTCCTATCCAGTTCTCGGCACTTGCTTTCACGGTGTGCTACGCTATCGCTAATCCTAGTTTTACCCATTTGAAATGTTCAAGTGACATATATATATATATATATATATATATATATATATATCTGCTTATGTCTCTCTCTTAAGGTATTGGTAAATGTCAAAACTATGCCAGAGCCTATGTTAACTACTATTTATAATTAAATGAACATTGGTTGCGCGGGCGGTGATAATAGTTAATCTAATTAAGTTTGCGATCTCGTTATATGCAACTGTACTATTATGTACATAAATTTGTCAGGTCTCGCACCTGGGCACCTCTAACTAATGTATGTACATAATAAGAGGTGTTCATACCAATCTCGCAACCTTGAATTATTTAATTACTCCTTTCAATCTTACATAAATATTTATATTTTTCTTTCTTCGTTTTTAGCACGTATTATACACAAGTCTTATGATTCGAGTTCGAAATATCAATGACGATTTTGTGCAGCTGTAATTAATTCAGTATTTTCCTCTTATTTGTATCTTTTTTTTCTTTTGCATTACATACGCGTTCTGTTTCTACTTTTTCAGGAATTGAGCCTGAGCCATTCCAATTAGGTGATCATTTGTTGAATTCCAGCTCTAAATTACGCATGTTGGACAAATTGCTTTTCTTTTTACGCGACAAAAAATCAGCACATAGACATATTCTACACAAAGTGCTTGTGTTTTCACAAATGACGAGGATGCTCGACATAATACAGGACTATTTAACATGGAGAGGTAAGTATTCTTCAAAGAATGTCCTAAATTTTCGCATACCTGCCTTTAGGTTGTAACGAAAACTGTGCTTCACATCTATTCCGGTGTTTTTCTGGATCTGGTTATTTGACAAGCTAAAATGCAGACTTCAGACGTACCACAAAGAGTATCTTGCTATTTTATGTATAATGATTTCCTCGCGTATGGTCTTTATGCTACGTAGATTAATCGAGTTAATGTTCATTTTATAATGTGTCAGATTTAACCAAAGTGTAGAAATACGTTTTTATCCGCTAAGTTGCATTGAGCCAACAGCAGTAGGGCATATTTGTTTCGCTTGTTCGAAAAAAGCTCCCCGACCGGGAGTTGAACCCGGGCCGCCCGGGTGAGAGCCGGGAATCCTAACCGCTAGACCATCGAGGACTTGTTGAACTGGATTATTTTACAACTTATAAGGGTGTATTTGTGACTAAAATGTATGAAGCGCTAATGCTTCTTTTTTGAGGGATTGTAATTCATTTTCGTAACGCTTATTTCGCTTCCTAGGTTTGATTTGCGTGCATATGCAGGAATTATGTATCCTCGTGCATACACGGTATGTTTTGTGAAGTAAAAAAGAGTTGAATCTGTTCCGGTGTTTTTCTGGATCTGGTTATTTGACAAGCTAAAATGCAGACTTCAGACGTACCACAAAGAGTATCTTGCTATTTTATGTATAATGATTTCCTCGCGTATGGTCTTTATGCTACGTAGATTAATCGAGTTAATGTTCATTTTATAATGTGTCAGATTTAACCAAAGTGTAGAAATACGTTTTTATCCGCTAAGTTGCATTGAGCCAACAGCAGTAGGGCATATTTGTTTCGCTTGTTCGAAAAAAGCTCCCCGACCGGGAGTTGAACCCGGGCCGCCCGGGTGAGAGCCGGGAATCCTAACCGCTAGACCATCGAGGACTTGTTGAACTGGATTATTTTACAACTTATAAGGGTGTATTTGTGACTAAAATGTATGATGCGCTAATGCTTCATTCGGTATGCTTCTTTTCTGAGGGATTGTAATTCATTTTCGTAACGCTTATTTCGCTTCCTAGGTTTGATTTGCGTGCATATGCAGGAATTATGTATCCTCGTGCATACACGGTATGTTTTGTGAAGTAAAAAAGAGTTGAATCTGTTCCGGTGTTTTTCTGGATCTGGTTATTTGACAAGCTAAAATGCAGACTTCAGACGTACCACAAAGAGTATCTTGCTATTTTATGTATAATGATTTCCTCGCGTATGGTCTTTATGCTACGTAGATTAATCGAGTTAATGTTCATTTTATAATGTGTCAGATTTAACCAAAGTGTAGAAATACGTTTTTATCCGCTAAGTTGCATTGAGCCAACAGCAGTAGGGCATATTTGTTTCGCTTGTTCGAAAAAAGCTCCCCGACCGGGAGTTGAACCCGGGCCGCCCGGGTGAGAGCCGGGAATCCTAACCGCTAGACCATCGAGGACTTGTTGAACTGGATTATTTTACAACTTATAAGGGTGTATTTGTGACTAAAATGTATGAAGCGCTAATGCTTCATTCGGTATGCTTCTTTTCTGAGGGATTGTAATTCATTTTCGTAACGCTTATTTCGCTTCCTAGGTTTGATTTGCGTGCATATGCAGGAATTATGTATCCTCGTGCATACACGGTATGTTTTGTGAAGTAAAAAAGAGTTGAATCTGTTCCGGTGTTTTTCTGGATCTGGTTATTTGACAAGCTAAAATGCAGACTTCAGACGTACCACAAAGAGTATCTTGCTATTTTATGTATAATGATTTCCTCGCGTATGGTCTTTATGCTACGTAGATTAATCGAGTTAATGTTCATTTTATAATGTGTCAGATTTAACCAAAGTGTAGAAATACGTTTTTATCCGCTAAGTTGCATTGAGCCAACAGCAGTAGGGCATATTTGTTTCGCTTGTTCGAAAAAAGCTCCCCGACCGGGAGTTGAACCCGGGCCGCCCGGGTGAGAGCCGGGAATCCTAACCGCTAGACCATCGAGGACTTGTTGAACTGGATTATTTTACAACTTATAAGGGTGTATTTGTGACTAAAATGTATGATGCGCTAATGCTTCATTCGGTATGCTTCTTTTCTGAGGGATTGTAATTCATTTTCGTAACGCTTATTTCGCTTCCTAGGTTTGATTTGCGTGCATATGCAGGAATTATGTATCCTCGTGCATACACGGTATGTTTTGTGAAGTAAAAAAGAGTTGAATCTGTTCCGGTGTTTTTCTGGATCTGGTTATTTGACAAGCTAAAATGCAGACTTCAGACGTACCACAAAGAGTTACTTGCTATTTTATGTATAATGATTTCCTCGCGTATGGTCTTTATGCTACGTAGATTAATCGAGTTAATGTTCATTTTATAATGTGTCAGATTTAACCAAAGTGTAGAAATACGTTTTTATCCGCTAAGTTGCATTGAGCCAACAGCAGTAGGGCATATTTGTTTCGCTTGTTCGAAAAAAGCTCCCCGACCGGGAGTTGAACCCGGGCCGCCCGGGTGAGAGCCGGGAATCCTAACCGCTAGACCATCGAGGACTTGTTGAACTGGATTATTTTACAACTTATAAGGGTGTATTTGTGACTAAAATATATGATGCGCTAATGCTTCATTCGGTATGCTTCTTTTCTGAGGGATTGTAATTCATTTTCGTAACGCTTATTTCGCTTCCTAGGTTTGATTTGCGTGCATATGCAGGAATTATGTATCCTCGTGCATACACGGTATGTTTTGTGAAGTAAAAAAGAGTTGAATCTGTTCCGGTGTTTTTCTGGATCTGGTTATTTGACAAGCTAAAATGCAGACTTCAGACGTACCACAAAGAGTATCTTGCTATTTTATGTATAATGATTTCCTCGCGTATGGTCTTTATGCTACGTAGATTAATCGAGTTAATGTTCATTTTATAATGTGTCAGATTTAACCAAAGTGTAGAAATACGTTTTTATCCGCTAAGTTGCATTGAGCCAACAGCAGTAGGGCATATTTGTTTCGCTTGTTCGAAAAAAGCTCCCCGACCGGGAGTTGAACCCGGGCCGCCCGGGTGAGAGCCGGGAATCCTAACCGCTAGACCATCGAGGACTTGTTGAACTGGATTATTTTACAACTTATAAGGGTGTATTTGTGACTAAAATGTATGATGCGCTAATGCTTCATTCGGTATGCTTCTTTTCTGAGGGATTGTAATTCATTTTCGTAACGCTTATTTCGCTTCCTAGGTTTGATTTGCGTGCATATGCAGGAATTATGTATCCTCGTGCATACACGGTATGTTTTGTGAAGTAAAAAAGAGTTGAATCTGTTCCGGTGTTTTTCTGGATCTGGTTATTTGACAAGCTAAAATGCAGACTTCAGACGTACCACAAAGAGTATCTTGCTATTTTATGTATAATGATTTCCAGCCTATGGTCTTTAAGCTACCTAGATTAATCGAGTTAATGTTCATTTTATAATGTGTCAGATTTAACCAAAGTGTAGAAATACGTTTTTATCCGCTAAGTTGCATTGAGCCAACAGCAGTAGGGCATATTTGTTTCGCTTGTGCGAAAAAAGCTCCCCGACCGGGAGTTGAACCCGGGCCGCCCGGGTGAAAGCCGGGAATCCTAACCGCTAGACCATCGAGGACTTGTTGAACTGGATTATTTTACAACTTATAAGGGTGTATTTGTGACTAAAATGTATGATGCGCTAATGCTTCATTCGGTATGTTGTTTGTCTGAGGGATTGTAATTCATTTTCGTAACGCTTATTTCGCTTCCTAGGTTTGATTTGCGTGCATATGCAGGAATTATGTATCCTCGTGCATACACGGTATGTTTTGTGAAGTAAAAAAGAGTTGAATCTGTTCCGGTGTTTTTCTGGATCTGGTTATTTGACAAGCTAAAATGCAGACTTCAGACGTACCACAAAGAGTATCTTGCTATTTTATGTATAATGATTTCCTCGCGTATGGTCTTTAAGCTACGTAGATTAATCGAGTTAATGTTCATTTTATAATGTGTCAGATTTAACCAAAGTGTAGAAATACGTTTTTATCCGCTAAGTTGCATTGAGCCAACAGCAGTAGGGCATATTTGTTTCGCTTGTTCGAAAAAAGCTCCCCGACCGGGAGTTGAACCCGGGCCGCCCGGGTGAAAGCCGGGAATCCTAACCGCTAGACCATCGAGGACTTGTTGAACTGGATTATTTTACAACTTATAAGGGTGTATTTGTGACTAAAATGTATGATGCGCTAATGCTTCATTCGGTATGCTTCTTTGTCTGAGGGATTGTAATTCATTTTCGTAACGCTTATTTCGCTTCCTAGGTTTGATTTGCGTGCATATGCAGGAATTATGTATCCTCGTGCATACACGGTATGTTTTGTGAAGTAAAAAAGAGTTGAATCTGTTCCGGTGTTTTTCTGGATCTGGTTATTTGACAAGCTAAAATGCAGACTTCAGACGTACCACAAAGAGTATCTTGCTATTTTATGTATAATGATTTCCTCGCGTATGGTCTTTATGCTACGTAGATTAATCGAGTTAATGTTCATTTTATAATGTGTCAGATTTAACCAAAGTGTAGAAATACGTTTTTATCCGCTAAGTTGCATTGAGCCAACAGCAGTAGGGCATATTTGTTTCGCTTGTTCGAAAAAAGCTCCCCGACCGGGAGTTGAACCCGGGCCGCCCGGGTGAGAGCCGGGAATCCTAACCGCTAGACCATCGAGGACTTGTTGAACTGGATTATTTTACAACTTATAAGGGTGTATTTGTGACTAAAATGTATGATGCGCTAATGCTTCATTCGGTATGCTTCTTTGTCTGAGGGATTGTAATTCATTTTCGTAACGCTTATTTCGCTTCCTAGGTTTGATTTGCGTGCATATGCAGGAATTATGTATCCTCGTGCATACACGGTATGTTTTGTGAAGTAAAAAAGAGTTGAATCTGTTCCGGTGTTTTTCTGGATCTGGTTATTTGACAAGCTAAAATGCAGACTTCAGACGTACCACAAAGAGTATCTTGCTATTTTATGTATAATGATTTCCAGCCTATGGTCTTTAAGCTACGTAGATTAATCGAGTTAATGTTCATTTTATAATGTGTCAGATTTAACCAAAGTGTAGAAATACGTTTTTATCCGCTAAGTTGCATTGAGCCAACAGCAGTAGGGCATATTTGTTTCGCTTGTTCGAAAAAAGCTCCCCGACCGGGAGTTGAACCCGGGCCGCCCGGGTGAGAGCCGGGAATCCTAACCGCTAGACCATCGAGGACTTGTTGAACTGGATTATTTTACAACTTATAAGGGTGTATTTGTGACTAAAATGTATGATGCGCTAATGCTTCATTCGGTATGCTTTTTGTCTGAGGGATTGTAATTCATTTTCGTAACGCTTATTTCGCTTCCTAGGTTTGATTTGCGTGCATATGCAGGAATTATGTATCCTCGTGCATACACGGTATGTTTTGTGAAGTAAAAAAGAGTTGAATCTGTTCCGGTGTTTTTCTGGATCTGGTTATTTGACAAGCTAAAATGCAGACTTCAGACGTACCACAAAGAGTATCTTGCTATTTTATGTATAATGATTTCCTCGCGTATGGTCTTTATGCTACGTAGATTAATCGAGTTAATGTTCATTTTATAATGTGTCAGATTTAACCAAAGTGTAGAAATACGTTTTTATCCGCTAAGTTGCATTGAGCCAACAGCAGTAGGGCATATTTGTTTCGCTTGTTCGAAAAAAGCTCCCCGACCGGGAGTTGAACCCGGGCCGCCCGGGTGAAAGCCGGGAATCCTAACCGCTAGACCATCGAGGACTTGTTGAACTGGATTATTTTACAACTTATAAGGGTGTATTTGTGACTAAAATGTATGATGCGCTAATGCTTCATTCGGTATGTTTTTTGTCTGAGGGATTGTAATTCATTTTCGTAACGCTTATTTCGCTTCCTAGGTTTGATTTGCGTGCATATGCAGGAATTATGTATCCTCGTGCATACACGGTATGTTTTGTGAAGTAAAAAAGAGTTGAATCTGTTCCGGTGTTTTTCTGGATCTGGTTATTTGACAAGCTAAAATGCAGACTTCAGACGTACCACAAAGAGTATCTTGCTATTTTATGTATAATGATTTCCAGCCTATGGTCTTTAAGCTACCTAGATTAATCGAGTTAATGTTCATTTTATAATGTGTCAGATTTAACCAAAGTGTAGAAATACGTTTTTATCCGCTAAGTTGCATTGAGCCAACAGCAGTAGGGCATATTTGTTTCGCTTGTTCGAAAAAAGCTCCCCGACCGGGAGTTGAACCCGGGCCGCCCGGGTGAAAGCCGGGAATCCTAACCGCTAGACCATCGAGGACTTGTTGAACTGGATTATTTTACAACTTATAAGGGTGTATTTGTGACTAAAATGTATGATGCGCTAATGCTTCATTCGGTATGCTTCTTTGTCTGAGGGATTGTAATTCATTTTCGTAACGCTTATTTCGCTTCCTAGGTTTGATTTGCGTGCATATGCAGGAATTATGTATCCTCGTGCATACACGGTATGTTTTGTGAAGTAAAAAAGAGTTGAATCTGTTCCGGTGTTTTTCTGGATCTGGTTATTTGACAAGCTAAAATGCAGACTTCAGACGTACCACAAAGAGTATCTTGCTATTTTATGTATAATGATTTCCAGCCTATGGTCTTTAAGCTACCTAGATTAATCGAGTTAATGTTCATTTTATAATGTGTCAGATTTAACCAAAGTGTAGAAATACGTTTTTATCCGCTAAGTTGCATTGAGCCAACAGCAGTAGGGCATATTTGTTTCGCTTGTGCGAAAAAAGCTCCCCGACCGGGAGTTGAACCCGGGCCGCCCGGGTGAAAGCCGGGAATCCTAACCGCTAGACCATCGAGGACTTGTTGAACTGGATTATTTTACAACTTATAAGGGTGTATTTGTGACTAAAATGTATGATGCGCTAATGCTTCATTCGGTATGTTTTTTGTCTGAGGGATTGTAATTCATTTTCGTAACGCTTATTTCGCTTCCTAGGTTTGATTTGCGTGCATATGCAGGAATTATGTATCCTCGTGCATACACGGTATGTTTTGTGAAGTAAAAAAGAGTTGAATCTGTTCCGGTGTTTTTCTGGATCTGGTTATTTGACAAGCTAAAATGCAGACTTCAGACGTACCACAAAGAGTATCTTGCTATTTTATGTATAATGATTTCCAGCCTATGGTCTTTAAGCTACCTAGATTAATCGAGTTAATGTTCATTTTATAATGTGTCAGATTTAACCAAAGTGTAGAAATACGTTTTTATCCGCTAAGTTGCATTGAGCCAACAGCAGTAGGGCATATTTGTTTCGCTTGTTCGAAAAAAGCTCCCCGACCGGGAGTTGAACCCGGGCCGCCCGGGTGAAAGCCGGGAATCCTAACCGCTAGACCATCGAGGACTTGTTGAACTGGATTATTTTACAACTTATAAGGGTGTATTTGTGACTAAAATGTATGATGCGCTAATGCTTCATTCGGTATGTTTTTTGTCTGAGGGATTGTAATTCATTTTCGTAACGCTTATTTCGCTTCCTAGGTTTGATTTGCGTGCATATGCAGGAATTATGTATCCTCGTGCATACACGGTATGTTTTGTGAAGTAAAAAAGAGTTGAATCTGTTCCGGTGTTTTTCTGGATCTGGTTATTTGACAAGCTAAAATGCAGACTTCAGACGTACCACAAAGAGTATCTTGCTATTTTATGTATAATGATTTCCAGCCTATGGTCTTTAAGCTACCTAGATTAATCGAGTTAATGTTCATTTTATAATGTGTCAGATTTAACCAAAGTGTAGAAATACGTTTTTATCCGCTAAGTTGCATTGAGCCAACAGCAGTAGGGCATATTTGTTTCGCTTGTGCGAAAAAAGCTCCCCGACCGGGAGTTGAACCCGGGCCGCCCGGGTGAAAGCCGGGAATCCTAACCGCTAGACCATCGAGGACTTGTTGAACTGGATTATTTTACAACTTATAAGGGTGTATTTGTGACTAAAATGTATGATGCGCTAATGCTTCATTCGGTATGTTTTTTGTCTGAGGGATTGTAATTCATTTTCGTAACGCTTATTTCGCTTCCTAGGTTTGATTTGCGTGCATATGCAGGAATTATGTATCCTCGTGCATACACGGTATGTTTTGTGAAGTAAAAAAGAGTTGAATCTGTTCCGGTGTTTTTCTGGATCTGGTTATTTGACAAGCTAAAATGCAGACTTCAGACGTACCACAAAGAGTATCTTGCTATTTTATGTATAATGATTTCCAGCCTATGGTCTTTAAGCTACCTAGATTAATCGAGTTAATGTTCATTTTATAATGTGTCAGATTTAACCAAAGTGTAGAAATACGTTTTTATCCGCTAAGTTGCATTGAGCCAACAGCAGTAGGGCATATTTGTTTCGCTTGTGCGAAAAAAGCTCCCCGACCGGGAGTTGAACCCGGGCCGCCCGGGTGAAAGCCGGGAATCCTAACCGCTAGACCATCGAGGACTTGTTGAACTGGATTATTTTACAACTTATAAGGGTGTATTTGTGACTAAAATGTATGATGCGCTAATGCTTCATTCGGTATGTTTTTTGTCTGAGGGATTGTAATTCATTTTCGTAACGCTTATTTCGCTTCCTAGGTTTGATTTGCGTGCATATGCAGGAATTATGTATCCTCGTGCATACACGGTATGTTTTGTGAAGTAAAAAAGAGTTGAATCTGTTCCGGTGTTTTTCTGGATCTGGTTATTTGACAAGCTAAAATGCAGACTTCAGACGTACCACAAAGAGTATCTTGCTATTTTATGTATAATGATTTCCAGCCTATGGTCTTTAAGCTACCTAGATTAATCGAGTTAATGTTCATTTTATAATGTGTCAGATTTAACCAAAGTGTAGAAATACGTTTTTATCCGCTAAGTTGCATTGAGCCAACAGCAGTAGGGCATATTTGTTTCGCTTGTGCGAAAAAAGCTCCCCGACCGGGAGTTGAACCCGGGCCGCCCGGGTGAAAGCCGGGAATCCTAACCGCTAGACCATCGAGGACTTGTTGAACTGGATTATTTTACAACTTATAAGGGTGTATTTGTGACTAAAATGTATGATGCGCTAATGCTTCATTCGGTATGTTTTTTGTCTGAGGGATTGTAATTCATTTTCGTAACGCTTATTTCGCTTCCTAGGTTTGATTTGCGTGCATATGCAGGAATTATGTATCCTCGTGCATACACGGTATGTTTTGTGAAGTAAAAAAGAGTTGAATCTGTTCCGGTGTTTTTCTGGATCTGGTTATTTGACAAGCTAAAATGCAGACTTCAGACGTACCACAAAGAGTATCTTGCTATTTTATGTATAATGATTTCCAGCCTATGGTCTTTAAGCTACCTAGATTAATCGAGTTAATGTTCATTTTATAATGTGTCAGATTTAACCAAAGTGTAGAAATACGTTTTTATCCGCTAAGTTGCATTGAGCCAACAGCAGTAGGGCATATTTGTTTCGCTTGTGCGAAAAAAGCTCCCCGACCGGGAGTTGAACCCGGGCCGCCCGGGTGAAAGCCGGGAATCCTAACCGCTAGACCATCGAGGACTTGTTGAACTGGATTATTTTACAACTTATAAGGGTGTATTTGTGACTAAAATGTATGATGCGCTAATGCTTCATTCGGTATGTTTTTTGTCTGAGGGATTGTAATTCATTTTCGTAACGCTTATTTCGCTTCCTAGGTTTGATTTGCGTGCATATGCAGGAATTATGTATCCTCGTGCATACACGGTATGTTTTGTGAAGTAAAAAAGAGTTGAATCTGTTCCGGTGTTTTTCTGGATCTGGTTATTTGACAAGCTAAAATGCAGACTTCAGACGTACCACAAAGAGTATCTTGCTATTTTATGTATAATGATTTCCAGCCTATGGTCTTTAAGCTACCTAGATTAATCGAGTTAATGTTCATTTTATAATGTGTCAGATTTAACCAAAGTGTAGAAATACGTTTTTATCCGCTAAGTTGCATTGAGCCAACAGCAGTAGGGCATATTTGTTTCGCTTGTGCGAAAAAAGCTCCCCGACCGGGAGTTGAACCCGGGCCGCCCGGGTGAAAGCCGGGAATCCTAACCGCTAGACCATCGAGGACTTGTTGAACTGGATTATTTTACAACTTATAAGGGTGTATTTGTGACTAAAATGTATGATGCGCTAATGCTTCATTCGGTATGTTTTTTGTCTGAGGGATTGTAATTCATTTTCGTAACGCTTATTTCGCTTCCTAGGTTTGATTTGCGTGCATATGCAGGAATTATGTATCCTCGTGCATACACGGTATGTTTTGTGAAGTAAAAAAGAGTTGAATCTGTTCCGGTGTTTTTCTGGATCTGGTTATTTGACAAGCTAAAATGCAGACTTCAGACGTACCACAAAGAGTATCTTGCTATTTTATGTATAATGATTTCCAGCCTAAGGTCTTTAAGCTACGTAGATTAATCCTTGTAATATTCATTTTATAATGTGTCAGATTTAACAAAAGTGTAGAAATACGTTTTTATCCGCTAAGTTGCATTGAGCCAACAGCAGTAGGGCATATTTGTTTCGCTTGTGCGAAAAAAGCTCCCCGACCGGGAGTTGAACCCGGGCCGCCCGGGTGAAAGCCGGGAATCCTAACCGCTAGACCATCGAGGACTTGTTGAACTGGATTATTTTACAACTTATAAGGGTGTATTTGTGACTAAAATGTATGATGCGCTAATGCTTCATTCGGTATGTTTTTTGTCTGAGGGATTGTAATTCATTTTCGTAACGCTTATTTCGCTTCCTAGGTTTGATTTGCGTGCATATGCAGGAATTATGTATCCTCGTGCATACACGGTATGTTTTGTGAAGTAAAAAAGAGTTGAATCTGTTCCGGTGTTTTTCTGGATCTGGTTATTTGACAAGCTAAAATGCAGACTTCAGACGTACCACAAAGAGTATCTTGCTATTTTATGTATAATGATTTCCAGCCTATGGTCTTTAAGGTACGTAGATTAATCGAGTTAATGTTCATTTTATAATGTGTCAGATTTAACCAAAGTGTAGAAATACGTTTTTATCCGCTAAGTTGCATTGAGCCAACAGCAGTAGGGCATATTTGTTTCGCTTGTGCGAAAAAAGCTCCCCGACCGGGAGTTGAACCCGGGCCGCCCGGGTGAAAGCCGGGAATCCTAACCGCTAGACCATCGAGGACTTGTTGAACTGGATTATTTTACAACTTATAAGGGTGTATTTGTGACTAAAATGTATGATGCGCTAATGCTTCATTCGGTATGTTTTTTGTCTGAGGGATTGTAATTCATTTTCGTAACGCTTATTTCGCTTCCTAGGTTTGATTTGCATGCATATGCAGTAATTATGTATCCTCGTGCATACACGGTATGTTTTGTGAAGTAAAAAAGAGTTGAATCTGTTCCGGTGTTTTTCTGGATCAGGTTATTTGACAAGCAAAAATGCAGATTTCAGACGTACCACAAAGAGTATCTTGCTATTTTATGTATAATGATTTCCAGCCTATGGTCTTTAAGGTACGTAGATTAATCGAGTTAATGTTCATTTTATAATGTGTCAGATATAACCAAAGTGTAGAAATACGTTATTATCCACTAAGTTGCATTGAGCCAACAGCAGTAGGGCATATTTGTTTCGCTTGTGCGAAAAAAGCTCCCCGACCGGGAGTTGAACCCGGGCCGCCCGGGTGACAGCCGGGAATCCTAACCGCTACACCATCGAGGACTTGTTGGACTGGATTATTTTACAACTAATAAGGGTGTATTTGTGACTAAAATGTATGATGCGCTAATGCTTAATTCGGTATGTTTTTTGTCTGAGGGATTGTAATTCATTTTCGTAACGCTTATTTCGCTTCCTAGGTTTGTTTTGCATGCATATGCAGTCATTATGTATCCTCGTGCATACACGGTATGTTTTGTGATGTAAAAAAGAGTTGAATCTGTTCCGGTGTTTTTCTGGATCTGGTTATTTGACAAGCTAAAATGCAGACTTCAGACGTACCACAAAGAGTATCTTGCTATTTTATGTATAATGATTTCCAGCCTATGGTCTTTAAGCTACCTAGATTAATCGAGTTAATGTTCATTTTATAATGTGTCAGATTTAACCAAAGTGTAGAAATACGTTTTTATCCGCTAAGTTGCATTGAGCCAACAGCAGTAGGGCATATTTGTTTCGCTTGTGCGAAAAAAGCTCCCGACCGGGAGTTGAACCCGGGCCGCCCGGGTGAAAGCCGGGAATCCTAACCGCTAGACCATCGAGGACTTGTTGAACTGGATTATTTTACAACTTATAAGGGTGTATTTGTGACTAAAATGTATGATGCGCTAATGCTTCATTCGGTATGTTTTTTGTCTGAGGGATTGTAATTCATTTTCGTAACGCTTATTTCGCTTCCTAGGTTTGATTTGCATGCATATGCAGGAATTATGTATCCTCGTGCATACACGGTATGTTTTGTGAAGTAAAAAAGAGTTGAATCTGTTCCGGTGTTTTTCTGGATCTGGTTATTTGACAAGCTAAAATGCAGACTTCAGACGTACCACAAAGAGTATCTTGCTATTTTATGTATAATGATTTCCAGCCTATGGTCTTTAAGCTACCTAGATTAATCCTGTTAATATTCATTTTATAATGTGTCAGATTTAACCAAAGTGTAGAAATACGTTTTTATCCGCTAAGTTGCATTGAGCCAACAGCAGTAGGGCATATTTGTTTCGCTTGTGCGAAAAAAGCTCCTCGACCGGGAGTTGAACCCGGGCCGCCCGGGTGAAAGCCGGGAATCCTAACCGCTAGACCATCGAGGACTTGTTGAACTGGATTATTTTACAACTTATAAGGGTGTATTTGTGACTAAAATGTATGATGCGCTAATGCTTCATTCGGTATGTTGTTTGTCTGAGGGATTGTAATTCATTTTCGTAACGCTTATTTCGCTTCCTAGGTTTGATTTGCGTGCATATGCAGGAATTATGTATCCTCGTGCATACACGGTATATTTTGTGAAGTAAAAAATAGTTGAATCTGTTCCGGTGTTTTCTGGATCTGGTTATTTGACTAGCTAAAATGCAGACTTCAAACGTACCACACAGTATCTTGCTATTTAATTTATAATGATTTCCTCGCCTATGGTCTTTAAGCTAAGTAGATTAGTCGAGTTAATTTTCATTTTATAATGTGTCAGATTTAACCAAAATTTAGAAATACGGTTTTATCCACTAAGTTGTTTTGGCCAACAGCAGTAGGGCATATTTGTTTCGCTTGTTCGGAAAAAGCTTCCGGACCGGGTGTCGTACCCGGGCCGCCCGGGTGAGAGCCGGCAATCCTAACCGCTAGAACATCGAGGACTTGTTTTCCTGGATTATTTTTCAACTTATAATGGTGTATTTGTGACTTAAATGTATGATGCTCTAATGCTTCGTTCGGTATGCTTCTTTTCTGAGGGATTTCTATTCATTTTCCTAACGCTTATTTCGTTTCCTAGATGTGATTTGTGTGAATTTGCAGGTATTTTGTCTCTTCGTGCATACACGCTATGTTTCGTGATGCAAAAGAGTTGAATCTTTTTCGGTGTTTCGAATGCTGTGTTTGTTGTATCTGGTTATTTGACATGGTAAAATGTAGATTTATCGACGTGTTGCACAATAACTTTCTATGTAATTTGTAATGATTTCCTCGCGTATGGCCTTTAAGCTAAATAGCGTAATCGAGCTAAATTTCGTTTTAAAATGCATCAAATTTCATCAAAGTTTAAAATCATTTTTTTATGCGGCAATTTGTATTGAGCGAACAGCAGTAGGGCATATTTGTTTCGGTTTTTCTTATTTGCCGTCGTTTTGATTTAAAACAATTTGTGTATGACTGGCATTTCGGATGTAACGTTTGTATGTGAATAAGATCATTACTTTTCAACTTCTTGGTATTTCATAAAATATTCGATATTTTTTGAAATTTCTTTTTTTAACATTTGAATTAATTCGATTTACAATGTATTTTTATTTTTTTGATCAGATCTTCACACTTACTTTAGTCTGAATTATTTTGATAATTTTAAAGTTAATAACTTTTTATGGCATAACAATGCTGCGTTATGGCTTTAGATCATTTGATTTTTGACGTTTTGCAATTAGGCTTCTCTTACGAACGTCTTGATGGATCTGTAAGAAGCGATGAGCGTTTTGCAGCAATTAAAGATTTTTCGACACAAACGGACATATTTGTTTTTCTACTCAGCACAAAAGCAGGTATATCTCTAACATAAGCTTGATAATTTATTTGTGCAAAATATGCAAAATTTTCTTATTGATATTTTGTCAAATAGGATAATCATTTTAGAAAATTCTTATCAACCCAAGTATATTCTTCGGTTGCGATGTGCACGGTTTCCATTTGTTCGAATGCTATTTATATTAATTGGTAGCATTCATATTATTGATTTGTTCTTTAAATCAAGTTTGCGAGCTTGAAGTTAACACCAATCTCATTGTATTTATCCAGTCGAACAATATAGTCACACGTTTCGACCTTCCGTGATCATCATCAGAGTACGATGGCAAACTGACTAGCAAGGATCAAACTTCAATGCATATATATATATATATATATATATATATATATATATATATATATATATATATATATATATATATATATATATGGAAAGAAATTTAAAATATGAGCCTCTCACCTCTAGTAGCCTCGCAAACATTGTACTTGAAGGAAATGTCGGCTGCACACTCTCTATGCATTCATGAACACTCACTTTCCACAGCAATTAAATATTCATTGATTGCTCGGGTGGTGATGATAATTCTTGAATTCAAGTTTTCGAGCTTAATGTAAACACCAATATCATAGTATGTAACCAGTCGAACAACGTAGCAAAACGACCATCAGTCACACGTACCGATGTGTTTCGACCTTCCATGATCATTATCAGAGTACAACGACAAAATGACTAGCGAGAACCGAACCGTAATGCTTACATATGGAAATCAAATTTAAGTATGCGGCTCTCACCTATAGTACTGGAGGGGATTCACGCAATTGATTGGTTGTTCCCTTATTTCACACTCTCTATGTTTACATTTTCCTATCTTGTTTTGCCTTTCAATTCATATATAAATAAATGTTCAGTTGTAGGTACTTCAGGAGAAAATGAGAAAGAAACGGTTCTTGTATCTGATAAAATTTCTTTTTATTTTTGCACATGGAAAGGGTACTATTTATGAATGATTTGTTAATATAATTATACATAACCTATCTGTTTGTGCAATTTTGGGCGTTGATAGTGATTATTACAATGGCTTTTTTATGGTTGATTCTATTTCAACCTTTTGTAATTTGGGGTTAATAGTTGATGATAGGAATAAAACGGAAGGCTGCAATTGGTTGTATACAATAATATTATTTATACTTGTAGTGGCTTGTGGTTAATCACTTACTATATAGCTTTGGTTGAACATGTTTTAAACTAAGATCGAGAGGACGTTGTCCTATTTAAAGGGTTTCATAAACATACTTAAAATAATGTTTCCAAATATACTTTATTAAGACAAACAAATAGACGTCGCCTGTGGATTCCGAGAAAATATATATTTCAAATTTAATGATTTTTCTGAAGACGCTAGGTCTTTTTGAATCAATTTCCTTGGTTAATTTAAGTTTATACTATTGACGAATCTATATAAATGCAGAAAGTCAGGGTGGCTCAGTGGTTAGAGCATCAGATTACGAAGCAGACGTGCCCAGGTTCGAGCCCTGTCCGCGGAAAATTCTGAACAGTACGTGATGAGTTCCCGATAAGGACGAAAAAGGTCAACTATTTGAATTGTCTTTTCCACACTATACAGTGCTTAGTTTATACTGACAAATGTATCAACATAATGGGTCAGGTTTATATATATCAAGTTTTCTACCTTAATTAAAAGTAACATGGCCGTTAAACTGAAAATAGTGTTCTGTACATTGAAGAAAAAAATGTTCCTAAATAAGTCCTAAGTCAAGTTCATCATAGACATGTCTGCGCTACATCGCCCGCCGCCAAAATTGACGTCGTCTACGTCGAGCTCAAATATAACTCGTGGGCGGAGTCTTGATCTCATTTCTTGATTGTGCTCTGATGTGGTTTCTGTCATGCCACTTTGCTTTTTAGGCTCTGACGTAATCATTTAATCTTGACATGATGATGGCCCTAGTTCTTGACTAATATCACATCCTATTATTTTGACTTCTAAGTCCGCAACCCTAACGCAGGCTTCAGTCGATATTTGGACTCTTGTTTATGATCTCCGTTATAATCCATCACAAGGAACTTCGAACCGCGCCTAATAATAGGATAGTATCCAGTATACAATGGCTTCAATGTCGACTGAACAGCGTCTATTCGGACATAGGCTTGTTTATATGCGTCTAAATCCTTTGAAATATACACTGGTGGATAACGTTCTCTCGTTGGTTACAAATGCAGAATATTTAGAATGCGTTGTAGCTTTTATGTAACTTCCGCCGCTTGTGGTTTATCAATAACTTCAAAATCGCTCATTAAATCTGCAGAGGGTTGCGGACTGTGACTAAATGTGACCTGTGCAACTGATACTTTTATGCTATCGCAATAATATGATCGCATACTGAGTAGTACTTATGGGAGTGCCGTAAAGCAGTCGGACTGTACGCAAGACGCATATAGCACCGCCTCTAACTCGCGATTTACGTGCTCCACAAGATAGGTATACTTAGAATTGAACACTGTAGTTCTTTGCACATCGACTCCCAGGAATTATAAGTTATCTTGGAATATACGTGTAATGAAATTTGCACCTTGGTTAGTGACTACAATGTCTGGTACTTTAAAATTTTCCACCCATTATAGCTAAAACGCATAAGTAATATTCTCTGCATTTTGACCGGCTAGTGTTATTATCTCAAGTCATCTTGTATGTCGATTAATTATTACCATGCAATAACAAAAATCATGCACTACAGGGAGGGTAATTGTGTCAACCTGGATAAATCTAAAACAAACATTGGTTAGCTAGAAACGACCAAATTCTGAGTGAGTATGACGAAATACTTTCGAGATTTGACATAGCTCGCATACTTTAACCAATTCGGTAATATCTCGTCGAATGGTCGGCCAAAATAAACGTTCTTGTAGCAACGATCTCATACCATTCACACCAGGATGACTCAAATTGTGTTATTTATCAAATACCGGATGTCGACAGGCTGGTGGGAGCCGAATTTTACTAGCCAACTATCCTTTACTATTATATGCCATGTCCTCCGCACCGTCTAACTTTAAATTTGTTAAAATTGTCGGGATAATTTAGCCGCTATGATGTGAGTTCTTCATCTTTCTGTTGTTTCGTCTGAATGTCTTTCCTATGCGACAGTTTGAAATTCTGATGGACTATTGAAACTATTTCTATGCTAGGAAAACAATCAGACACCGTATTATCTTTGCATTTCACATGACTGATACTAAAGTTGAACTCGGATCACTTGCCGAATTACAGTTTCTGGGATAGTTTTGTAAACCTTTCTGTATGACCTCCACTAAAGACGCGCTGTCGAACTTCACACGAATGGGTAACACAGAAGATATCGTTCAAAGTGGAGGCAGGATTCGTGCAGAGCTAGAAAATCTCTTTCCATTGCCGAGTATTTCTTTTTTGCGGCCTTCAATATTCTGGAATAAAATGCGATGTGATTCATTTCACCATCGATTTATTGTTCTAGTGCTGCGCCCAGGGCTACATCGGATACGTCAACTGACAGTTTCAGTGATGCATTTGGCTGAATGGCGTGTAGTATTGTATATTTGGCCAGCAAGTTTTTCATTTGTCCAAAAATTAGCTGGTCGTTTGCGTCCCAGCGTAGATGCGAGTTGGACTTAGGCGAATTCAGCCCTTGGGGATGACTTGTCAGCTTCAACTGTGGTTGCGCCATCATCATATTAATGAACCTTTAATAGTTACTCATGTAAAGAAGCGGCGCAGTTCTTTTGTATTTGTCGATGCGGGAAACTTCCTAATAATCTTGACATTGTCTTCTATGGGATTTATAATGCCATGATTAATCGAGTACCCTAAATATTTCACTTGACTTTGGTCCCATACGCACTTTCCATGTTTAAAACGAAATCAAGCTGATCAATACGAGCGAAGGTCTCTATGATGTCAATTAAATTCAGCTTGAATTTATCTGAAGCTATGATCACATCACCGACATAAGAATAGGCACGTGTAAGTTTCCATAAAACTTCATTAATGAATTTCTGAAATGTCTGTGATGATTTGTACAGACTAAAGGGCATACGCGTATATTCAAATAATCCAAAAGGGGCAATGACAGCTGTTTTCGCGATGCTTTCTTCGTCGAGAGGAATCTGATGATAAACCGACTTCAGATCAAGAACTGTATACTATTTGCGTTTGGCTACTTCATCAATAGTACCTTTAGCGTTATTTATTGGAGAACGATCTGGAGTTGTGACTTTGGTGAATACACGATAATAACTGCATAATCTCCAATCACTAACGTGTTGGTTGGTTTACGTGTGAATTATCGATGCCCATGGATTAGAAATAGGATAAATAATGCAGTTTTCTAGCATATACTAAAAAATAGCCTTTACAGCCTGCAATGTTTTCTGATTCAAGCGTCGAAATCTGGCAAAGTTTGGTGAGCCTATGGTCGCTATATGGTACGACATAGTTAATCTAGTTGGATGGATTGGATCTGATATTTGGATTTTCATGGTTATCGATATACTGCTGATGATCTAAAGTATTTGTGGATGAGCGGATTTGAACGAGTCATTGCTCTTGAGTACAAAAACAGGCAATTGTCACTACCAAAAAAGGTACATACAATTAAATTTGTAACTGGACTTGGAAAGGTACCTTCGGCTGTATCAATTATGAGTCTATACTTTGAGATCAAGTGAAATCCTAAAATACAATATGACACGACCGGAATGAAAAACTTCCACGGAAATACACAACATGGGCCCGGTAAAATTTTGAGATCTGCAAAGCTATGTGTTTCAATTGACTGGTCGTTGGAGGCCTTTAACTGTACATCGGTGCTGGAAGTTACTGGGTAATTTAGCGTTAATAATTATATTGAAGCACCTGTGTCCACAACTAACGCATCACGCGAGAGTGTATACGTAACAACCATTAACGGCGCGGTTTTCTTAATGACAAAAGTAATACGTACCGGCCTTACTTCTTTTTTACTTTTCTGTTCGTGGATCTAAACGTTATTCTTGGGTAAACTACTTGTGAGCCACCGTGGAAGTACACATTACCATTTTGACACGTTCTGAGGCAATTTCTAGTTCTGTGTCAAAATTAGTTACCAATTAAAATGTGAAGAATTAAAACAAACGAAAATGACTGTTCTGTAAAAATGACCTAATTTACAAAAAAATACAATTAAAATTTCTGTTAAATTTAAAATAGTTTTCCGTAGGTACAGGAATAAAAAAATATCCCTAACTAAGTCCTGAGTCATGTTTATCAAAAATATGACCTTGCTATACACACACGCATATATATATATATATATATATATATATATATATATACATAGAAGTAGGATATTAAATAAATAATTCGCATGATTCGTTATAACTGATAATGTTATTGTGTTAAAAAGGATCGCGTGCAGCTACGCCATACGTACAACGTGTGTGTCTTATTTTGCAGTTTTCTGCACTAGACTATCGTGTTTATTTTTCGTCAAATCGGAATTCAGTTCATATTTAATTTTTGTACAAATTTAGCATCACTCTAGTTTTATTCCATTGAAGTATAACACAAAGAACGCTATGAAAATAGAAACTTGTAGAAATTAAAAATATGTATACCCACTGTTCCAATATGGCGATGATCGCACATTCCAAAGCGTAATGTTCAAGATGAATTTAACGTTCAAAATTCGAGTGTGCTAACATAGTGACTTTTGCTTACGAATTTACGAAAAGCAGCTTCAAGAATAAGATGGACACTATCGCCTGTTGGAACTATCTGTCGATCAAACAATTTGTCTGCTTACGGTAAGTTATTTCCTTTCTTAAATTTACTACATAAGGGAGACAGCTGTTTCGATAAACCAGTAAGATTTCAAAGGGGATAACTAAGAAAACTGTAGAATTTCTGCAAGTTTCAAGCGATCAACTACGATTTGTACGTAACTAAAGTTCATGATAGCACCATACTCTGATGAGCAAGAATGGACGTTGCTGAGATTTTTTGCATGCATTTTGTCATGAATAAAAAATATTCTATCATCAAGATACGACATGCAGTAGTTTTTATAGCCGTGATTTATGTTATCCACGAAAATGTATGAAGCCTGGGAGTGTGCGTAAGAAGAAAAGGTATATAAAGCTACTCAGATAAACCGAACAAGCTATGACTGCAGTTTTTCCCATGTTCTGAGGAATAACGGAACTTCGGTTAGACGCTTCATTTTAATCAATCAACTAAAAATATTGTCCATAACAAAATTTTCTAGTAATATTTTAATTAATGGACTTGAATACGCATCTTATTACTTCGCAAAGTCAATTTACCATAATCACTGCAAGTTTTGTAAATCGTAAACTATCGACATTAAATCTATGGAAGTTTCTGAACTACTTTTCGAATGTCTAATGTTCCTTTCTTTTAGAACTATACTTAATTTTATATGATCTGTGTTTGTTTCGCGGGATGTCATGGTCTGTTATTAAGGGCAAACGGTAGATATGTTGTATTGATGTAGTGAACGGAATTGGTGACTGCCTGTTTTGCTTTGTTGAGATCAAATGATGACTGTGGGCTTCGTCCTTATTGGGAACTCATCATGTACTGGCCAGAATTTGTCGCAGACAGGGCTCGAACCAGGGCGCGTTTGCTTCAGAATCTGGTGCTCTAACCAATAAGCCACCCTGCCGCACATTACACTATTTTCAATCATATACTAACACTAATATAACTCAGTTTTTTTCTATTTTAAGTGGAGCTCATATGGCATCCATTTATACACAAAGTTCCAACTAACTATCCTCAATCTGTCATTACGGAACAGACACCACACTAGATGGGGAAGTGGTATTGAAATGAACATTTATATAAATAAATGAAAATTTATATAATTAAACGAACATTGATTGCGTGGGCGGTGATAACATTTACTGTAATCAAGGTTGCGAACTTGATATAAACACCTAACCCATTAATTACTTACATTTTGTCAGTATAAACTAAGAATTGTATAGTGTAGAATAGGCAATTCATCCAGTAGACCTGTTTCAACCTTATTGGGAACTCATCATGTACTGGCCAGAATTCCCAATAAGGACAAAACCGGTCTACTGGATGAATTGCCTATTCTACATTATACAATTCTTGGTTTATACTGACAAAATGTAAGTACTTAATGGGTCAGATGTTTATATCTAGTTCGCAACCTTGATAATAGTAAATTCGTGAGAGCGTTTTTCTTACTTGCTTGAACCTATTTCGATCGCCACTTGTTCTGAAACTTCTTATTCGAATGAAAGGGGTGATCTTTAATTTAGTTTATTTATTATTGTATAACGACATATTTTTATAAAATCCTTGATAATTTTGCAGCGTTCTTTATAACGAGGCCATCCTATCGTAACTTGTTGAGTCGAAAATCAATAAGGTTACCTGTATTTAGGGTTCATGGAACAAAAATTCTCATTCACACTTGTCTAGAAGCTGGTTCCTAAAATGAGTTGTAGATGACTGTCTAACATAACACCTTTGCCTCGTGATTAATAATTTTGGTGATAGATCTCTAGATGTCTTTATTAAGCGTAATTTTTAATAAATTGCTTCCTCCTTATGATACATAATAATTACACATACGTTGTCCTGCAGTTTCTTCGCTCGTATTTGAAGATTCCTAAAATAACATGAGTTACTCTTCGTTGTAATTCTTAAGAGAGTTTTGCCAAGATTCTAAAAAACTTCTGGACACTGCCGAAATCCGAAAATGAGACGAAATTGGAATCTGTGTGCATAAAAATGAAATATCTTTATTCTGCAATTCGAAATCACTATAAATTTGAACTTTATTTAAAAATGTTGTGTTGTCCATTCTATATAGTTGCAGTATAATACACGAGATTCTCGTGAGGTAGATATCTCTTCGCAACAGCCCTAGTTTTGAATGGCTTGTTCGAACTTTTGGTCAAGACCGATAACCACAATAATCTTCGCAGAAATAGATGACAAAAACCTATTCTAATAACATGTAGCACTGAATGCCATATGCGGAATACGTGGTTGAATTGATGAGTTGAATGACTCAGAATGCGAGGTTCGGGGGTCCGATCTTCTCTGCAGTAATTCCGGCTGCTATTGATGAGTGCTCAACTAGAATGAAAATAAATAACATTTGCTATTTTATGTAGTTTATATATATATATATATATATATATATATATATATATATATATATATATATATATATGAAATTCTACCACCCTCCAGGTGGCCACTGAACGAAAGACTGACAATGAACACAAGTTATTATATACATGAAAATTGTATAAAATGTGTGTTTTCGGTGGCGTAGTGAATGAGTTGCAATTCTCTGAAGCAAATTCTTTAGTTCATATCCTGCCCGTGGCAATTCGAACTACAATTTGCAAGTCCCTAATGAGGAAGAACCCAGTCTCGCTAATGGATTGTGCTTTATATCTTATGCAATTTTCATATTATATCAACAGTGTATATAACTATATCCTGCCATTATGCATAAATTTATTGCTCTTACCCTAGTGGCGTAATAGAAAGCTGAAACTCACACGCATATATATATATATATATATATATATATATATATATATATATATATTAGCCTTGCAGTGCAATTTGATTCGGTTTCGCTAGTGTCTGAGTGTGATCGTTTAAAATTGTTAGAATTCAATTTAAAATAGACCAAGTTTAAATAACACTTAGAATCATTGCTATTGATTTTCAATATTTAGTAAGGGAACGTGGGCTCTAGAATGAGCAGTACTAAAACACATGTAATGACATTTGGATACAGGATAGAAACCAATTATAAATTATCTTGATTTTATTTATGAAATTTCTTCTGTTATTACCTGGCATGATAACATTTAAGTGATTTAAGTATTGCCAAGCAGGAGGATATATTGTCTACAGCACATTAACTGTGAATCATTAAATCTTCAAAGAAAAACTATGGTCGGAAAAGATAGAGAAATTTATGTAAAGATATATAATTTAGGATTTCCTTAATCTGGATTTTACCATGCCTGGTGTATTTTATGGTGATGGTGTATGTTATCTCAAATATTTATTCAAACAAGTTTGAACTCTTTCAGACAATTTTTGTAGTGACTTGAAAGCCGATTGAAACTTTTTACGTTAAAGCCATTGCAACATAAATGGATAAGTGCATCAATAATATTATTATATAATGGTCAGCTGTTGTCACTTGACTAATAATTTATTTTCAAAGTCCATTCACTTGATACGGCATTTACTCCAGAGCAAATTTTCCTTTAATTATTGTAAATATAACACGATATTCATTTATTCAATCATTTATAGATTTAAAAAATATTAAAATTCAATTTAAAACTGATCAAGCTTGAATTACAAATCGGGCGATTGCCATAGATTTACTTTATTGAGTAAAGCAATGTGGGCTCTAGAATGAGCAGTACTAAAACTCAAGTAGTGAACTTTGGTTACAGGATAAGAACCAATTATAAATTATGTTGATTTTATTTATGAAACTTCTTCTGTTATTCATTGTCTTGATAACGTGTAAATGATTTAGGTATTGCCAAGCAGGAGTATATATTGTCTAAAGAACATTTAATGTGAATCACTAAATCTTCAAAGAAAAACTAGGGTCGGAAAAGATAGAGAAATTTTTGTAAAGATATCTAATTTAGGATTTCCTTAATCTGGATTTTACCATGCCTGGTGTTTTTACGGTGATGAGGTGTGTTATCTCAAATATTTTTTCAGACAAGTTTGAACTCTTTCAGACAGTTTTTTTAGTGACTTGAAGGCCGATTGAAACCTTTTATGTTACAGCCATTGCAGCATAAATGGATAAGTGCATCAATCTGATTATTTCATAGTGGTTAGCTGTTGTCATTTGATTATAAATTTATTTTCAAAGTCCATTCACTTGATGCGGCATCTACTCAAGAGCAAATTTTGCTTTAATTATTCTAAATATTGCACGATATTCATTTTGTCAAACATTTATAAAATTAAAAAATGTTAAAACTCAATTTAAAACTGACCAAGCTTGAATTATACTTGGGGCGATTCCTATTGATTTCCTTTATTTAGTAAGGCAATGTGGGCTCTAGAATGAGCGGCACTAAAACTCAAGTAGTGAACTTTTGTTACAGGATAAGAACCAATTATAAATTATGTTGATTTTATTTGTGAAAATTCTTCTGTTATTCCTTGTCTTGATAACTTGTAAATGATTTAGGTATTGCCAAGCAGGAGGATATATTGTCTAAATCACATTAACTGTGAATCATTAAATCTTGAAAGAAAAACTAGGGTCGTAATCGAAAGAGAAGTTTGTGTCAAGATATCTAATTTAGGATTTCCTGAATCTGGATTTTACCATGCTTGGTGTATACTATAATGATGAGGTGTCCGATCTCAAATATTTAATCAGACAAGTTTGAACTCTTTCAGACAACTTTTGTAGTGACTTGAGCCCGATTGAAACCTTTTATGTTACAGCCATTGCAGCATAAATGGATCAGTGCATCATACTGATTATTTCATAGTGGTCAGCTGTTGTCATTTGATTATAAATTTGTTTTCAAAGTCCATTCACTTGATGCGGCATCTACTCCAGAGAAAATTTTTCTTTAATTATTGTAAATATTGCACGATATTCATTTTGTCAAACATTTATAAAATTAAAAAATGTTAAAACTCAATTTAAAACTGACCAAGCTTGAATTATACTTGGGGCGATTCCTATTGATTTCCTTTCTTTAGTAAAACAATGTGGGCTCTAGAATGAGCGGCACTAAAACTCAAGTAGTGAACTTTGGTTACAGGATAAGAACCAATTATAAATTATGTTGATTTTATTTGTGAAAATTCTTCTGTTATTCCTTGTCTTGATAACTTGTAAATGATTTAGGTATTGCCAAGCAGGAGGATATATTGTCTAAATCACATTAACTGTGAATCATTAAATCTTGAAAGAAAAACTAGGGTCGGAATCGAAAGAGAAGTTTGTGTCAAGATATCTAATTTAGGATTTCCTGAATCTGGATTTTACCATGCTTGGTGTATACTATAATGATGAGGTGTCCTATCTCAAATATTTAATCAGACAAGTTTGAACTCTTTCAGACAACTTTTGTAGTGACATGAGCCCGATTGAAACCTTTTATGTTACAGCCATTGCAGCATAAATGGATCAGTGCATCAATCTGATTATTTCATAGTGGTCAGCTGTTGTCATTTGATTATAAATTTATTTTCAAAGTCCATTCACTTGATGCGGCATCTACTCCAGAGAAAATTTTTCTTTAATTATTGTAAATATTGCACGATATTCATTTTGTCAAACATTTATAAAATTAAAAAATGTTAAAACTCAATTTAAAACTGACCAAGCTTGAATTATACTTGGGGCGATTCCTATTGATTTCCTTTATTTAGTAAGGCAATGTGGGCTCTAGAATGAGCGGCACTAAAACTCAAGTAGTGAACTTTGGTTACAGGATAAGAACCAATTATAAATTATGTTGATTTTATTTGTGAAAATTCTTCTGTTATTCTATGTCTTTTAAATGAATTAGGTTTTGCAGAGCATGAGTATATATTGTCCAAAACACATTTAATTTCGATCATTAAATCTTTAAAGAAATACTAGGGTCGGAATACAAAGAGAATTTTATGTAAAGATATCTAATATAGGATTTCCTTAATCTGGATTTTACTATGCTTTATGTACACTATGGCGATGAGGTATCCGATCTCAAACATTTAATCAGACACGTTTGAACTCTTTCAGACAATTTTTGTAAGGATTTGAAGGCCGATTGAAACCTTATATGTTACAGCCATTGCATGAAAATTCATCTGTTATTCTTACCTTGATAACGTGTAAATGATTTAGGTATTGCCAAACAGATGGATAAATTATCTAAAGCACATTTAATGTCAATCATTAATTATTCAAATTAAAACTAGGGGCCGAATACAAAGGGAATTTTATGTAAATATATCTAATTTAGGATTTGCTTAATCTTGATTTTACCATGAATGGTATATACTATGGTGATGAGGTGTCCGATCTGAAATATTGTTTCAGACAAGATTGAACTCTTTCAGGCAACTTGTAATAGTGATTTGAAAGCCGATTGTAACCTTTTATTTTAAAACCATTGCAGCATAAATTAATAAGTGCATCAATCTTATTATTTCATAATGGTCAGCTTTTGTCACTTGACTAAAAATTTATTTTTAAAGTCCATTCACTTGATACGGCATCTACTCCTGAGCCAATTTTCCTTCAATTATTGTAATTTATAGAATTTATTAAGTGTTATTGGGCGATTTTTTTATTTTCAAGCAGTTTGCTTGAATAAAATTAGTCATTCTTTGTTAACTAAAACATTTTGTTCATGATCCTTTTTATGAATTTTTAGTTGACTTGTACTTTTCTTGGTTGAAAGTAGAATGAATGAAGAAGTTGAATGCGTTTTAGTGAATGAGCTATTCTTTTATTACTTGTACATGTGGTATTTTTGTATCATATATAATATTGCTTATTTATAAATAGGATTCAATAATCATTAACATTGCCTCCTGTTTTTTGTACTCTAGATAGATGTTTTTAATATCTTTAGATTTATAAATGAATCGTTATGTGCTTATATCCTAGGATTTATAGTATTTAATTACTGTAGTTATACAACAAATAATGAATATTTAAAAATACTTTGAATATTATTGTTATTTAAATAATAAAATTATTATTAATAGCTTGAAAACGTTCATCATTTTGAGTTGGATCTAAATTTAAACAAGCGTATAGAATGAATTTAGACTATGTTAGCGGAGTTTATTTTAACCTTATGTACAATGTATGGCCTATGTAATAACTAGTTAGTTCGTTTAGGATCAGGAATTTTTTAATAGATTTAGCATGAACCAATCCATTATTCCTATTACCATATGTACTTCATAACTACTGGTTAGGGATAATCATTACTCCTCGAACTGTCTATATAGCCAGTCCAGAAATGGGGTATAAATGGCTGGTGTAACACATTGGACATTAATATGAAAAAGAAATTAACCTCAGCTTTACATACAGTCATTTGCATCATTACACTCAAAATACAACAGAAACATTAAAGAGGGTGTGAAGTGTTCGAACGGTATGCATTTTGAGATAGAAAAAAATAATTTGTTAAGATTACAACCCAATGCTTTTAAGAAGAACTGAAATATATCGATAGGGCGCATAATTGCCACTTTTAAAACTTAACACTTAAACAAGTAATAGTACTCTTGATGAAATCCAGTATTACTGTTTAGCCTGAAGACGCCCTTTCTAGTATCTCGTTTTGTATTATAAAACTGGTTATCAATAATACTTTCTTCATATAAAATAGGAAAATCAAGCTTCCAGTCTTCCTTACCGTTTGGCATTATGTACTAATATGTGCCTGGATATATTAGAATCACACGCAATATTTTACCTGAATTATTGGACTTGTTGTCCAGACAATGTGCTTCACGGGTTAGGTTTTATTTTTTATTTGATTTGTATTAAAATTATTTGTGTAACTATGATTTATTATTCTGTACTAATACATCACTGCAGTCATTTATGATACCATGATATACAATTAAATCCTCTTACATTTCTTATTAAAGTAATAATAACAAGTGGTTTAAAATATATCTTAGCACTCAAATTTCATTCGTATGTAAATATTTTGGAGTGTTTATTAATCTTAACTGTTTAAACAGAGTACACATTATAAGTGTGTCATTTTAAACGTAATGTAACATATGTATAAATAATATTTTTTAAATAAGAATTTCAGAATTATGGTTCAGAAGCATAGAATTGCCCTTCCTTTGTTGTAGCCAAGAAAATGCTTGTATCCACTGTCTTCAATTTTACTCCGAATATTTCGGCTTCCCGTTTCGGTTGGTTTTTGAATGGAAACTACATCCCACAAGCTAATTAAATTTACTAGTGTTAATTTAGTATATTTATTTTTAGTTTCTGTGAAGTTGTTAAAGGCCAAAAATACTTTTTTCAATTATTGAATGCACAAAATGAAGAAATTGATCATGAGATTTATCAGGAGTCTATGAAATCCCATGCAATACTCTAAACTAATGTATTTGGATGAAAACATGCGCTCAACCAAGGTAAAAATAGGAGAACACAGAACTACATGAAAGTTTGGACATGCTGTAAGATCTGATCGGTCACGTCATTCGATGGGGACTGAGCACAAACAACTGGGATGATTGTGGACGTATAGAGATTTTCAGTCTTAGTAGAATAGCAAAATTGGTTAGGCAAACTATTGTAATCAAGTTAAGAGATGATATTACGAATGAAATAACAATGGAGCACAGAACTACCAAACGGTAGAAAGTGACGATTGCACGTATCGGAATCAGAAACTTCCTCCAGTAAAATATAAAGAATATTGTATTAAAATTAGCTAATATATAAACTTATAAATTACGTACTTGCTTACCAATTATTTACAATATCGCACTTCAATTTTTAACATTTATTTCTTAATATATTATTTTTTCTATAAACTTGGCGCTTTTATTTTGTTTAGAAATTATTAATGGACTTTTATCTTTATAATCACCTTTCCTTGACGTGTTCACTATTGCATTAGGTAATTTTATTAGCTTCCTTTTCCGGCCTTGATTTATTTTAACTTCTTATCTTAATTAAGATTTTTCAGAATAATCTATTGATCACTTACCATGACATGTTTCAACTAGTGTTGTATTTTTAATACTTTACCATTTCTATACCACTGGGGTCACCCTTGGTTACGTAATTTAGCATGTTAAGAGTAAAACGATTAATCTGACACGTTCAAAGAGTAAATTAATAACCAATCATTGTTGTTTCTCTTGGATGGTTTTACACGCATATGTCATTTAATATAACAGAATACCAAGAAGCTACATACACTCACGCATGGAGACGCGCGTTTACCTTGTGAAAAAACACTAGCTGCTAGAGGATTAACCAGTTATAAGTTCACATAAAGCGTTTTAAATGAAAAATCTCACTTTTTTGTTGTCATTATTTTATATAATGAGCTGTGAACTGATGAATGTACCGAGAATTAGGTACAGAAAAATATCAGTTGAATAGAAAAAGTGGGAAAAATCGCATTTTAGTCAAAACATGCGTCAGCTAATTATACAATATCCACTATCGAACCAATTGATTTTTTTTAAAAACTATCAAAACTTATTTTTCTGTTTTGATAACATTTGTATAACAGTTAAATACTGTTTGTTGCGGAGAACTAATATATATATAGGTATATATATATATATATATATATATATATATATATATATATATATATATATATATATATATATATATATATATATATATGAAGATATGTATTTTAGAAACAGTTACAAATAATTACGCTATTTAGTGAACATAGAACAACTTTTATGCACCATTTTTATCATTTTTATTTTGATAATAATGTCTATTTGATTATAATTTTGTGAAATTATATTAAAATTGATATCAGAGCCCAACCTTATTTTATTTGTTAACTTTCCTATGCAAGTATGTATTAGGTTTTGCGAACCTAGTAACAAATTAGTTCAGTTGTGACCAGAAGGATAAACCAAAGACAGCATGAACGGAAAGTATAATCTCATGCACATTCGTTTCGTGCTTACTGGCGACTCATCAGTAGGCAGGCCATTGCGCACTAAACACTATATATTTGGGTGAGGAATGTGGGGAATAGGACGGTACAAACTCCTAGACGCATTTGTAAACCTGCAGTTGTGAAGCTAATATCATATAAAATCTCAAGACTTCAACGCTAACTCACACATGTTATATATATATATATATATATATATATATATATATATATTTACCGAGTCTGTCACGGATACCAACACTATGGCTATTTTGTCAGTCAACAATACCAACATTATAGTACCGGAAAGGTGCATGGTACTAAGACTATGGTTGCCGAGTCGGTTTATGGTGCCAACATGATGGGTATCAATGAACGCTATAGTTCACCGAAATAGAGAATTACAATTATTTCTAAACACCTGTTTCTCCAGTAAATCCATACGATCTGGCCTTGATCGATATAAATTATCACGTTTCGCGGTAATCATGACATCATTGAATTCAATATATAATAGATAAATACTTTTTGTTGCGCAAAACAAATATATATATATATATATGCAGGTATGTATTAGGTGTTGCGAACTTAGTAATAAATTAGTTCAGTTGTGACCACATGGATAAACCAAAGACAGCATGAACGCTAAATATAATCTCATACACATTCGTTTCGAGCTTACTGGCGACTCATCAGTAGGTGCCCCTATTACGTCCTTTAACCACTTTATATTTTGGTGAGAAATATGGGATAATAGGACGGCAAAATCTTCTACCTACCTCCGTCGCCTGTAAGCACGAAACGAATGTGCATAAGATTATACTTTCCGTTCATGTTGTCTTTGTTTTATCCTTCTGGCACAACTGAACTAATTTGTTACTAGGTTCGTTACACCTAATATATACCGGCATATATATTAAATCTCCGTAACAAAGTGTATTTAACTGTTATATATTGAATTCAATTGTGTCATGATTACCGCGAAATGTGATAACTGATATCGATCGTAGCCAGAGTGTATGGATTTACTGGAGTAACAGGTGTACAGAAAGAGTTGTAATTCTCAATCTCGGTGAACTATAGCTTACATTGATATTCATCATGTTGGTATTATGTACCGAATCGACAACCATAGTGTTAGAACTATGTACTTTTTCAGCACTACAATGTTGGTATCGGTTACTGACAAAATAGCCATTGTGTTATTATCCTTTACAGACTCGATATATATTATCTACAGTGAGTTAGCGTTGAAGTCGCATTATCGAGACTTTATATAATGTTAGCTTCTCTACTGCAGGTTTACACATTCTTCTAGGAAATTTTACAGTTCTATTATCCCATATTCCTCACCAAAATATATAGTGGTTAAAGTACGTTATACCGGCTCCTACTGATGAGTCGCCGGTAAGCACGAAACGAATGTGCATGAGTTTATACTTTCCGTTCATGCTTTCTTTGGTTTATCCTTCTGGTCACAACTGAACTTATTTATTACTAGATTCGCAACACCTAAAACATTTGTATGAGATGTTTTTGGTAAACAGCCATTGACTACGTAATGGTGAAATGGGTTATTTTGAATAAGGTTGCGAGGTTGAAATGAGCACCAATTCCTTTGTTATCGTCACACACCATAGCAAAATCGCTGTGAATTATACGTATTAACGCGTTTCGTCAATCTAGGGTCATTATTAGAGAACGAAAACAAATTATTTAACGAGGACCAAAGTGCGATTTCTAAAAAAGTTTTGAATTTTTTAATTTTTTAAATTTACTTTTTGCAAATGTGAAAAGCGTACGGGCATTTAAAATATCACTGCTAATAATTGAAATTAATGAAGCATAAGAATACATATCTCTTCATTAATATTTTACTATATATATATATATATATATATATATATATATATATATATATATATATATATATATATATAGCAATTATTGATATCTTGTCTGCTAAATTATTATGTTAGGATTTATGGATATTAGTTATATAAGATAGCAAATGGTAATTTTCTTTTATGCCACAGATGCGTCTCTTTTTGACATTCACAATTATTGTTGTAGGTATGGGTCTAAACTTACTACCTTATATGTAGATCCGTAAATCTGATTCCTCTCCCAGTGGCCGCTGACTTTGATTTTAATTCTGTGTTTTATTCTTTTGGATCCTTCTTAATATTAGGTTAGGAAACGTTTTACGCATTCATTGAAACTGTTATTTGTATGTTAACGGACATTGTGATTAAACCTTAACTCGCTAATTTAATTGTAGACTTTGGTATACCTGTTAAGTGTTCGTAAGACAACGATATGAATTCAAAAATTAAAAGTATTTCCTCATCCATTAGAAATGTAATTTATAGTTTGTAGGTTTCTTAACATATTCCTTGTTATTGAATAAACTTGGTTCAATGAATAAGACAGTTTATAGGTATCAGATATAATCCGCACGATCTGATAATTGATTTTAATTTTGATATATCTTGATCATTTAATTTTTATATGGAGTCTATACACAGTTTGAAAATTATTATCTGAGCATGCATTTTCTCACAGATATCAGACTTGTCATTCCGCCGACTATATAGATTTCGTTTAATAAATAAAATATATATGTTTATTGTTAAATAATTGAATTTTAAAACTCGTTTGAATTAAACAGTAGCCTTTAATATATTATGGATTTCCTAAGACTATGATTGACGCAGACTATAAAGTAATTCAATTTTCCCATTAACTCATAGCGTGACAGTAACTCAGTTTGATTAATTTACTTCTATTTTGTTTATTTTCTCCATTAATGGCTGTATTCATAAAGTATGTCACTGGTATTTTGAATTTTCATATGCAAATACAAAGATTTTTGACATCTCTGAAATTCATTGCTCATTTTCTTTACTCATATATTCTTCGTTGTGGAGAAATTATATATATATATATATATATATATATATATATATATATATATATATATATATATATAATATTATATATTTCGTATTGTGTACAGAGTAACGAGTTAGTTTAAATAGGACCAGACGGGCATGCCAATGTTAACATGAACAAAAGATATTACTTCGTCTGAACATGTGTTTCCTGTTTATTGCCACTCATATGTAGGGATCTATACTACGCTCTTTATCCAATATAAATTTGATTGATAAATTTGGGACATTTGGACGATACGAACTCCTATACGGATGTGTATTCAAGCAATAATTGTGTTAATTTCATATAAAATTTTCGGTATTGCGATTTCAAACCCAATTCAAAATATATTTATTATATCCAGGGCTTGTAAAAGGTACGAACATTAGGGCATTTGAGATAGGTTAAATTCCAACAAAGTGAAGAATTTCAATCATTTCTGAAAATCTGTTACTCTAGCATATCTATAAACTCTGGCTTCGATCGACATCAGTTAATGTATTTCATTGTAATTTTGTCAACAATTATTGAAACATAAAATGTATATATTATTCGCTTCCGAGGACAAAAATTTATGTCATTGCTTTTTATTTATTGCTTACCTACTAATAAATTCAATCAAATAAGACCAGAAGGATATAATAAAATCATTATAATTAAGAGGTATAATCTGATATGCACATGTGTTTCGTGAATACGGGCTTATAACAGGTAATCAGATTTGGTTTTCATTCTCATTTTGGTGATAGTTGGTGTATTTAAAACCATCGTGTAAATAACATTTACGGGCTTACTTTATATTATACAAATTATGATATGTTTTACTGTCAAATTCCGGTGACTTTATGAAATGAACTCATTTACAACTTGAATGCACAATCGTATAGGAGAATTTACCGTCCAATTGCCCCACATTTCTTGTAAAAGTACATAGCGAGAATAGAGCATAGTTCCGGCTCCTAGTAATGAGTCGCCAGAAAGCACGATACGCGCGTGCAAATCTGCTTATGCTATTTATTCATTCTGATTGGAATAACCTTGTGGTCATAATTAAACTACTTTTTTACTAGGTTCATAATACCTAATACACAACTGCATTAAATTTATTGTTTTTCGCTAGATTGATGGAGATGATTTTTTAAAATGTGATTAATGCAAGCCCATTTCAAGACGAAATTTTATAATGATTTCTTTTTAGGTGGTGTTGGTCTGAATTTGGTCGCGGCAGATACTGTTATATTTATGGACAGCGATTTTAATCCACAAAATGATATCCAAGCTGCAGCAAGAGTGCACAGAATTGGCCAAACGAAGTAAGTTAGGCGAAGTGTTGGTAGTTTACAGTTTTTTATCTTATATGTATGAGGTTTTACGATCTGTTTTAATATTGCGAATGAGCACTGTTTCCGATTTTATACTGTGTTTGGCAGTGCTTTTAAAGAGTAGGTCTAAATAATGATTAAATATTTTCTTTTATTATTTATTTTTAAACTTTGCTTCGATGAAATACACTTATACGCTCATTGTGTTCTGACTAATGTAATACTTGGAGAGAAACTGTTTAATTATTAACTTTATAGTAATTCATTCGTCTCTCCGATTTGATAGATAACAACTGTTCTAGACGGTAGAGGCTGGGTTGAATGCCATCTATCTTGAACAGAAGGGTAACATTGCTAAATTTGATTCCAGGGTTAAGAATAAAAGTTACACGTTTTCAATAGGTTTTAACTAATTTTCGTAGGCTGATAGAGCGCCAATTAATTTGTAAAATTAATCTATTGTAACATTTCATGAGACCTCTTGGTGATTTTAAACCCCCTAGATTGGTTCTATAGTAGAGGCTGCATATTTTTGTTCAGTACTATGATCAGGATTATATTACTGGGTTAGTAAGACGAATTCCTTTAATTTTAAACTGCTATATTAACTGTTGGAGCTGCTTGTTGTTCTATCGGATGAATAGTCAGAACATTGTACCAGTGTTTATGCTATATGCTGGAATATACGAATGCATTAATTACTCGGTTTTGTAACAGCTGAAATTCATGTCTTTTGTCTGCGTGATCAGGATTGGTACCCATTGGAGAACTTTCACAATAAAACTCGCATTTTAATTACGTCAAAAATTCCACTTAACATTATTATTTGGCTGAATCTAGCGCTCGCATATATCTCACGTGAGCGTTAATTCTATGACTTAGTAATTGTCCATGATTTGGCATATAGGACTATTAAATCTAATTATTAATTGGACATAACTATTTAAAATTGTTGCACTTCTTCATTTTCTATTATTATTTTATTTAAAGAGACAATAATACTGTCTGTTTTAACTGCGAAAACCACGCATGAAATATGAAGTGTATGAGTCGGCCTTCAATATGACATAACTTTTTTTTAACATTTCGTGACAGATGAGATTTTAGGTGTCGCTATTTCCCTTTAGTGAGTATTCTTTATGTACGAAACATATCATTTGGCTTGAACCTTTAAATTATCGTAGCTTCAGTGTTACTGCTGGGTCATATTTAAACAGATGTGCAATCATGCCTAGTCATAGAATATTCTGGTCTGACGAGCGGTGGGCCTTAACGAGTCGTATCCACAAAGTTATTATGAATCTTAACGGTACTAAAGAAATGACATTACCTCAAATTTGAAAAGAAAGTCTAGTTTTACTATCGATTTTGTGGATGATTGTTGTTCATTGTCATCTTCAAATGCTCTATATAAAATATTATTTAAATTAAGATTGCGAGCTTGAAGTAAACACCAATCCCACTGTATGTAACTAGTCGTCGAAAAACATAGCTAAACAAACGCCACTCGCAAGCACTGACGCGTCTTCATACTTCCATGATCATCATCAGATTACGAGGGAAAACTTACTATCGAGGATCAAACCGCATTGCATATATATGGAAAGCAAAATGGGATAGGCAGCTCTCACCTCAAGTAGTCTTGCATACATTTTACCTGACTGGAAATATTGGCTGCACAATTTCTATGCCGTTATATATTTAATTGAATGATGTCGTGATTACCGCGAAATGTGATAACTGATATCGATAAGGCCAGATGGTATAGATTAACTGGGGTAACAGGTGTTCAGAAATAGTTGTAATTCCTATATTGTTAGATTGTATTGCCTATATATGTATATGTGGCGAAAGCTGCAAACAGTTAATGTTCGAGACTGCATAGAAATTGTGCAACCGACATTTCCAATCAAGTTCAATGTACGCGAGACTGCTAGAAGTGAGAGCCACATATCTAAATTTGATTTCCATATATATTCAATGTAGTTTGATCCTCGCTAGTCAGTTTGCCGTTGTATTCTGATGATGATCATGGAAGGTCGAAACGCGTCAGTGCGTTGCAACTGGCGGTAGTTTTGTTGTTGTTCTACGACTGGTTAAATACAATGGGATTGGTGTTTACTTCAAGCTCGCAAACTTGATTTAAAGAATTTGTTACCACCACCCGCGCAATCAATTATTGTTAAATATAGTTTTAGTTCTATGTACCATTTCCATTCTATAATGTTGGTATCGGGTACTGGCACAAAAGCCATAATTATGGTAACCTTTTCAGACTCGGCATATATATATATATATATATATATATATATATATATATATATATATATATATATATATATATATATATATATATATATATATATCATATACCATTTCTGTGTGCAAAAAAAAAAGAAATTTTATCAGATACAAGAAACGCTGCTTTCTCATTATCTCAAATATCTACTAATAAACATATCTTTATATATAAATTGGAAAGCAAAACAATATAGAAATATGTGAACATAGAGAGAGTGTGAAAAGCAGACCCATTCATTACGTGCGTCACATCCAGTTCAAGCTCAATGGCAGAATATGCATCTTCTGCTTGCATGAATCCGGCTGTAATTTGTTTATCCATAAGGCTTCGTATGTGGCAAGCTGCCTTATTTATTGCATTTAGTAATTATTTTGAATGCTACGTCTGGAGAACATACGTGTGATGTTTCGATGATGTGTTGCACAATTGCAGACGTGTATTCATCATTTGATTTAAAACAGGCGTTTAAGTTACAATGTTCTCTCATTCGAGTAATTAACCGTCTGGTCGATCGACCTACGTAAGTTGATCGACAACTTGCGCATGTATATTGTTAAATAATATTTGATGTCGACATTAACGGCTGTTTCTCTTTGATTGCTGGTTAAGGCAAGTGTGTTTCCCTTTTCAAGAATTGACAGGTTGGTTAGTCAAGATTCAAAAGAAAACGAATATAATAAAGCAATTAACAATTTAATTTCTAATGGATATCCTAGACATTTAATTGAATCAATTATTAAAAGGGGAATTAAACAGAAACGTACGTATTACGGGCCAGAAAAGAAAACAGTCTACCTAAACATCCCATTAAAAGGGGATGCAGTTTCCCGAATGGCACAAAAGAAAGTTGAAGTGGCATTAAAACGCACATTTAATGCAGCTAAACTACGAGTTTTACTTAGGGTAGCACACTTTCCCTTACCAGCAATCAAAGAGAAACAGCCGTTAATGTCGATCAAATATTATTTACCAATATACATGCGCAAGTTGTCGATCTACTTACGCAGGCCAATCGACAAGACGGTTAATTACTCGGATGAGAGAACATTAAAACTTAATCGCCTGTTTTAAATCAAATGGTGAATACACGTCTGCAAATGTGCAACACATCGTGGAAACATTACACGTATGTTCTCCAGATGTAGCATTCATAATAATTACTGAATTTAATAACAAAAGGAAGCTGGCCACATACGAAGCTTTATGGATAAACAAATTGCAGCTGGATTTATGCAAGCAGATGAAGCATATTCTGGCATTGAGCTTGAACTAGATGTGACGCACGTAATTATTGATTCCGTTTTCCACTCTCTCTATGTTTACATATTTCTATCTTGTTTTGCCCTTCAATTTAATATATCAAGATATTTTCATTAGTAGGTAATTTGAGGAGATAATGAGAAAGAAGCGTTTCTTGTATCTGATAAAATTTATTTTTGTTTTGCACATAGGAAGGGCAATAATGAATATATATATATATATATATATATATATATATGTATATATATATATATATATATATATATATATATATATATATATACATAGAGTGAGTTAGCGTTTAAGTCGCATTTTTATAGACTTTATAAAATATAAGCTTCACATCTGTAGGTATACACATTCCTATAGGACGTTATACCTTTCTATTTTCCCACATTCCTCACTGAAATATATAATGTGGAAAGGACGTAATATAGAATCTTACTTATGAGTCGCCAGTTAGCATGAAGCTAATGTGCATGAGATTATACTTTCCGTTCATGCTGTCCTTGATTTATCCTTCTGGTCATAATTGAACTAATTTGTTACTAGTTGCACAACACCTAATACATAATTGCATATATATAATTTCTCCGACACAAACAGAATATGACGAACATTAACTGCTTGCAGCATTATATATATACATATATATATATATATATATATATATATATAAACAATACAATTAAACAATAATTGATTGCGCGGGTGATGGTAACAATTCTTTAATTGAATTTTTCGAGTTTGATGTGAACACCAATCCCATTGTATTTAACCAGTCGTCGAACAACAGCAAAACTACCGCCTATCGCACGCACTGACGCGTTTCGATCTTCCATGATCATCATCAGAGTACGACGGCAAACTGACTATCGAGGATCAAACCGCATTGCATATATATATATGGAAAGCAAAATTAGATATGCGGCTCTCACCTCTATTAGTCTTGCATAAATTTTGCTTGACTGGAAATGTCGGCTGCACTATTTATATGCAGTCACGAACATTAACTGAGTTATGACCAGCGTACGTTTACTTTGAACTCTGGTGCTCTTGCCACTGAGCCACACCATACTGAGCACACTACAAAAAAATTCTGGACAGTACGTGATGAGTACCGATTATGGTCGAAACCGGTCTAATGGATGAATTGTCTACACAATACTTAGTTTCTACTGACAAATGTATATGCATATTGAGAACGCAACCATGATTAAAGTAATTTTTATCACCGTAAGTTGATCAATCTTCGTTTAATTATGTAGATATGCATTTCAATGCCACTTCCCCATGAAGCGTGGTGCCTGTTCTATAAAGACAGTTTGGGAATGGGTAGTTGGAATTTTGGGTTTAAATGTATGCCATACAGGATCCAACTAAAGTAAAGTCTAATCCAAGTACAATTCATAGTATATTATTGAAAATTGTTTGTAGTGTGTGGAAGGGTTACTCAGTAGTTAAAGCACCAGATTCCAAAGCTGACATGCCCTGGTTCGATCTCTGTCCGCGACAAATTCTGGACAGTTCGTGATGAGTTCCCCATAAGGATGAAACCGGTGTATTGGTGAATTGCTGAAAAGAATGAAGATAAGAAGATGTGAACATAGAACTGTATGTAAGTATGGACATGTCGCTAAATAGGATCTTGTCCGTCATGTAGTAGAGACCAGATACACTATTAACTGAGATGATTGCAAACGTATAGCAATATGAATTCGTTATAGGGTGACTAGATTGATTGGAGAATCTATAGAAATTAAACCTAGGGATGACATTAGGAATGAAACTGATGCTGACAAATCGTTAGGTTAGAGTTGGAATATAGCATTAACTAATGGCAGGAAAAAAGGATTGCATGTAATAGAATCTGAAGCTAGCTCCAGTAGAAGATTAAGAACGTCTGATTAAGACTGGCTTATTAATGGGCTTATTATTTAATTAATGACGAATCAATTATTGAGAATATTGTTTTTCTAAATTTCGTCCCTAACTGTTCGTTTGATTTTAAATCTCTTAATGATTTAAACGCTTATTAAAGGGCTTTATTTTCTTTCCTTACATTGCTTATTCTTTCTATAAATAATTTTCTATATTTCCTTGACCAACCATTACTTATATTATTTTATTTCATATCTTAATTAGGCTTTGTAATTTATTGAATAAGAGTTTTGTTTCTTCCTCCCACTCCACCTATTGGATCATTCTAGTAATACAGCAATTCAAATATTAAGAATAAATAATTAGTCTGACGCGGTAAAAGGGTAAATTAAAGGCCATTGACTGCAGGTTAACATAGATGTACGTATATGTGTATTAATTATATTTAACTGAATCTTTTTTATGTATACACATACACATGCAAATGCGTACCATGCGCCTATTTAATGATATGACAAGGTGTGTTATTAAAGAAGCCTACCCTGAGTACAACCTGAATGGTTTGAATTGAAATTTAGTACATGCATAATTTTACTACTTACAAAGACAAGTGATACTGATTTATTGGACTCTCCCAGCCTAACATTTGAGGGCAACCTCAGTACGCTATTTCGAATGTATTGTATAAAACAAATAGTCTAACGCATGTAGCTTGGTGATTGTTCTAAAAGGCAGAAAAGGGATGGTTAGTTGGAAATTCAGTTCTAAATGGATGCCATATAGGCTCCACCAATGTATTTATGCACGTACGCACTCATGCATGTATGAAGGTATGCTTGTATGTATGTATGCATGTATGTATGTGTATATAAATGTATGTATGTATGTATGCATTTATCTTTGGATTTACATATTTATTTATGTATGTTTGTATGAATGTATGTGTGTTTTTATGTATGTGTGTATGCATGTATGTTTGTATGAATGACTGTATTTATGTATGTATGTATGTATGTATGTATGTATGTATGTATGTATGTATGTATGTATGTATGTATGTATGTATGTATGTATGTATGTATGTATGTATATGTATGTATGTATGTATGTATGTATGTATGTATGTATGTATGTATGTATGTATGTATGTATGTATGTATGTATGTATGTATGTATGTATGTATGTATGTATGTATGTATGTATGTATGCATGCATGTATATATGCATGTATGTATGTATGCATGCATTCATGTATGCATGTATGTATTTATGTATGTATGTTTGTATGTATGTATGTATGTATGTATGTATGTATGTATTTATGTATGTATGTATGTATGTATGTATGTATGTATGTATGTATGTATGTATGTATGTATGTATGTATGTATGTATGTATGTATGTATGTATGTATGTATGTATGTATGTATGTATGTATGCATGTATGTATGTATGTATGTATGTATGTATGTATGTATGTATGTATGTATATATGTATGTATGTATGTATGTATGTATGTATGTATGTATGTATGTATGTATGTATGTATGTATGTATGTATGTATGTATGTATGTATGTATGTATGTATATATGTATGTATGTATGTATGTATGTATGTATGTATGTATGTATGTATGTATGTATGTATGCATGTATGTATGTATGTATGTATGTATGTATGTATGTATGTATGTATGTATGTATGTATGTATGTATATATGTATGTATGTATGTATGTATGTATGTATGTATGTATGTATGCATGTATATATGTATATATGTATGTATGTATATATGTATGTATGTATGATATGTATGTATGTATGTATGTATGTATGGTATGTATGTATGTATGTATGTATGTATGTATATATGTATATATGTATGTATGTATGTATGTATATATGTATATATGTATATATGTATATATGTATATATGTATATATGTATATATGTATATATGTATATATGTATATATGTATATATGTATATATGTATATATGTACATATGTATATATGTATATATGCATATATGTATATATGTATATATTTGTCAATGCAACATACATATGTATATGAAGAGCAGCAGAATGTATATGGCGTTTATATATATAGTGCTTATATGCATATATAAAGAAAGTATGTATAAGAAGCTTATATATGCATGCATTATATATGTATATGTATACAGAGCAGCGTGGCTGTTACAGCGCCAATAGCGTATATAAAGAGAGCTTTTACAGCCAGGTATGCATATAGCAGCTTGAGTGAGCAGGTGAGAATATATGTATATATGTATATTTATTTATACATGCATATATCATAATATATATATGTTTATACTACATAATACATATACATAAATATATATACATATCCATATGCACAAGTACATATATACATATATAAATATATACATATGTACATATATACATATATACATATATACATATACACATATACACATATATACATATATACATATATACATATGTACATATACACATATATACATATATACATATGTACATATATACATATATACATATATACATATACACATATATACATATATAAATATATACATATGTACATATACACATATATAAATATATACATATGTACATATACACATATATACATATATACATATGTACATATACACATATATACATATATACATATATACATATACACATATATACATATATAAATATATACATATGTACATATATACATATACACATATATACATATATAAATATATACATATGTACATATACACATATATACATATACACATATATACATATGTACATATACACATATATACATATATAAATATATACATATGTACATATACACATATACACATATATACATATATAAATATATACATATGTACATATACACATATATACATATACACATATATACATATGTACATATACACATATATACATATACACATATATACATATGTACATATACACATATATACATATACACATATATACATATATAAATATATACATATGTACATATACACATATATACATATATAAATATATACATATGTACATATACACATATATACATATATACATATACACACATATAAATATATAAATATATACATATGTACATATACACATATATACATATGTACATATATACATATATACATATATACATATATAAATATATACATATGTACATATACACATATATACATATATAAATATATACATATGTACATATACACATTTATACATATATAAATATACACAGATATACATATATAAATATATACATATGTACATATATAAATATATACATATGTACATATACACATATATACATATATAAATATATACATATATACATATATACATGTATACATATGTACATATACACATATATACATATATAAATATACACATATATACATATATAAATATATACATATGTACATATACACATATATACATATATAAATATATACATATGTACATTTTAACATATATGCTTATATGCATAAATACATATGTACATTTAAACATATATGCATATATGCATACATACATATTGACATATACACATATATACATTTATAAATATATACATATGTACATTTAAACATATATGCATATATGCATACATACATATTGACATATACACATATGTACATTTATACATATATGCATATATGCATACATAAATATACATGTACATATATACTTATGTACATTTATACATATAAGCATATATGCATACATACATATATACATATATAATTATGTACATTTATACATATAAGCATATATGCATGCATACATATATACATATATAATTATGTACATTTATACATATATTCATATATGCATACATACATATATACATATATAATTATGTACATTTATACATATGCATATATGCATACATACATATATACCTATATACATATGTACATTTATACATATAAGCATATATGCATGCATACGTATATACATATATAAATATGTACATTTATACATATAAGCATATATGCATGCATACGTTTATACATATATACACATGTACATTTATACATATATGCATATATCATACATACATATATACATATATACACATGGTCATTTATACATATATGCATATATCATACATACATATATGCATATATACATACGTATATATATATATATATATATATATATATATATATAATATATATATATATACATATGTACATTTATGCATATATATCATATCTGCATGCATATATATACATATATACATATGTACATTTAATCATATATGCATTTATGCATAAATACGTATATTCATATATACATATATACATATGTAGCTTTATACATATATACATACATGCATATATATAAAGGAATATAGGTGTATTTTAAATTAACCATATTTTCGTTGGTCGTTCGTCGGTTTATTTTAATGATTTTTTTAATCTAGTGCATATGCTAACTTGCTGCATTTTATGATGATATCTGCATGATTTATCATTCTATCCTACTGTGTGAAAACTGATACGATACCGACTGGGTAGAATTGTAGTCAAGGTGTTCTGAATTTGATATTTTTCGTAGTATTGTTTATGTTATTTTGCTGTTCGTTACTTCATTCGATGCTTAGGTGATAAATAAGGATAAATGTAAGAGAAATGCGAAACAAATAAGGTAATTATGGAATGCCAGGTATATTCCAACATAATTTCTTATAGATACTTACTTTTTACTTTACTGCGGCTGACTCCTTTTGGAGGATAAGCCGGCTCCATTGATTTCATGGAGTTTCTTGGGAATTTGGTACAAGTTGTGTCCCCTCACCCTTATGGCTACACAAATATAGGCCTAGAAGTTGAAATAACCACGGATGACTTAATTTACAGCAAAATACAAAAAGTGTACGATGGTTTATTATGAACAGAAAGATGCAATGGCAGATACTTCAGTGAGATAATATATTTCATTTTAAATTACTACGTAATAAGAAGCATAATAGAAGAATGCTACATAAATACGTAAGGAAATAAACATTAAATACAAAAACATTTATTTATTCTTTAGGGACAGTGAGCCCTAATACAGTCCATAGTAACCTTTCCAAGTGCAAAAGAAGAAGAGACACTGCATTAGATACAGGAACAGTATTTTCTCGCATTTTTCTCAATTATCTATGAAGACACACCTCCTTCAATATATATATATATATATATATATATATATATATATATATATATATATATACAAATGAATTAGCCACCTACGAAGCTTGATAGATAAAAAAATTGCAGCCGGACTTTCGAGCTTGATATAAGCACCAATCCCATTGTATGCTGTCAATCACACAACATAGCAGAGCTACCTTACGTCACACTTACTGACACGTTTCGACCTTCAATGATCATAATCAGAGCACAACGATATATTTGTGGCCAAATCTGCAACATATTAATGTTCAGAACTTGAGCGCACGAAATTTCCACTCAAAAATAATATATATGCGAGACTACTAGAGTTGAGAGTCGTTTATATATATGCATCATGGAGTTTCTATGTTGTGCGACGGGTTACATACAATGAAATTGTTGTTTGCTTCATGCTTGCAAAAATTATTTAAAGAAAATAAAGCAAATAATTGCCAAGTTGTTTTATTTAAATTGACCCACTGTGAAATGAAATTGTCATAAGCTAAATTGCTTAAGACATCTACTGTACCGTCTTATTTTCCAACATTTCTCACAAAAAATATAGTGCGCTAATGGAGTAGTACCGGCACCTACTGATGAGTCGCCAGTAAGAACGAAGGACTGTGCACGAGATTATACTTTACGTTCATGCTGTAATTGGTATATCATTCTGGTTATATATTTGAACTAATTTTTTACTAGGTGCGCAAAGCCCGATAGACAATTGCATCTTCTATAAGTATCAAAATTGGTCACAATAGAATCAATCTTCTTCAAGTAAATTAAGCATGGTTTCTGTATAAGAATATATTGAAGATAATGAACGTGTTATTCATTCGACAGACAAATAGGACCCTCAATATGTACGCTTCCAAGTTTATTGTCTTGGTTTTCAATCGGCATTTTTAATAGATATTACGAGTGTTGCAACGGAAATAGACTGACTCATACCACATTCTACTAGAAGAAATTACTGAGGCCATATTTATCACATAAATCTAGATTGTATGCTTCAATGAAGACCCACAAATATGGTTGTGCTTTGAGAATAGCTGATCAATAACAAATACGCCAACACATAATTTAGTCAAATGGATGACTAGCTTATTGAAACCAGTAACAAATGTCCTATTTGAGCACAGCGTTAAAGATACTTTTGTCATTGTTTAACGGTTTGAGATATTTAAAGGTTTGATGTTTGACTATCATCAACTAATGTCGATTTAGATGAAATTTTCAAGTCTGTTTTTCAGTATTTCCGCGAGAATTGCTCAAATTTTTTCTCTGACCATGACCGATATTTCTATGTTAATGTTGGATCGAAAGGACTCCTAAATATTAAGTGAGGTTAAACAATTTAAAAAACTACATAAATAATTATATAATCTTTGTTGCTGAGACCAAATGTATATACACACCAGAAAACAAAATATACAAAGGAAGTGCTTGCAAACTTGATTTGCACAATTATTACCACCACCCGTGGCCAAAGATGGAAACAGTCAATGCTCGTGACTGCATAGAAATTGTGCAGATGACATTTGCAGTCAAGTTCAATGTGTGCGAGACTGCTAGAGGTGAGAGCCGCATATCTCAATTTGATTTCCATATATATTCAATGCGGTTTGATCCTCGATAGTCAGTTTGCCGTCGTACTCTGATGATGATCATGGAAGGCCAAAACGCGACAGTGCGTTGCGGCTGGCGGTAGTTTTGTTATGTTGTTCGACGACTGGTTAAATACAATGAGATTGGTGTTTGCTTCAAGCTCGAAAACTTGATTTAAAGAATTGTTACAACCACACGGCGCAATCAATTATTGTTTAAATTGTTTGGATAGAAGAACTGTTCACGTCAAAAGTACACTGAGAAATGTTTCTTGAAGGAATTTCGTTGTTGCGATACTGAATTAATTGAAATTACCTGATCTGCGTTTTGACTAACGCAGCTTTCATTGTTCCAGTAATTTTCTTTTTTTCATATTTCGATCTACGGTAATGTAGATCAGGTAATTACACTGAGAAATGTCCAAATTGCGCTTAGATACATTTACCTTTTTAAATATTATCTACTAATATAATACATATGCATTTCTGTAATAGGTTTTGTGCATCTGGAGATAATTTGTTTTAAAAATGCAGAAGCTTATAATAAAGCCTGATTGAATGAAAGGTATGATGTCGTGTACAAATGCGGTTCGTGCTTATCGGCGACTCACCAGCAGAAGCTTTTACTACGCCCTATCACCACTATATATATATACATACACACACGCACGCACACACACACACACATATATATATATATATATATATATATATATATATATATATATATATATATATAATTTCAATACTTCTAAATAGAGGAGAATTTTAGGTAGAAAATTTGATTTATGTATGGTGAATGCTCTTTAAACGTTAAATATAAATGTCCAGGTTGTTTTATGACACAAATGCATAAATATTTCCGTAAGTGTTGCCCATTTCTGTTTTTGTCATAAATTAAATATAAACACAAAATAATTGAAGTAACAACCCTTAATATATACAAATATCACCTCTTGCAAGGGATATGTTACACATTGCCATTCTTGAACACGTTATCTGTGATTAATTATATTGCATAAGTTTCTACGTAAGTAAAATACATTTTGAATAAAGTCAAGTGTTTATGATGTGGATTAGTTTGTTTAAGTTTATAAAGCTGGGCACTTTAAGCCTTGCCAAAAACAAATTCTAAACTCTTGCATTATAGTAATTTTCAGCGGCTCATTAAATATTTACGCAAATACTGATTTCACGGTTGGTTGTAACAGTTTAGACGTATTTTGTTTTAATCAATCGCACAACATTGGTGATACGCTTTCAGTCGCAGGTACTGACGAGTTTCGACCTTCGGTGTTCGTTTTTAAGTGCGCGATAGCGCACTGTTTAAGTTTGATCAAATGGCAATGCATCCAAGAGTTACGGGAAATCGGAGATACGGCTACAATCTAGTACCCTCGCGTACATTTGACTTGACAGGAAATGTCAACAGCACAGTTTTAGTTTTGCCCAACAGTCGAGTTCATGCTAACCAATAAATTACAACTGTTCTTCGCTTTGACAATCCTGATTGTCACAAGATGAAACGCAAGTTCAGAAATTTGGCATATATGGCTCGTCGAAAAGCCAAATGTGCGATACTACCTTCTGATGTATTACGATTGAACGCTGCTAAGACTGAATCCTGTTCAAATATGCAATGACACATACTGTGCCCGTCACGTGATTAAGCATCACTAATTTATTCTGGCCGATTTCTGCTCTGGTCTATGGGGCCAGTTGAGCTCTGTCGGTCTGGTTGTAATCAGTCAGAGCGGTAAACACAACTGAGCTCCGTGGTTGGAGCATGGAGGTTGTTACGGAATCTAAACATAGAATGAGTGTGAAGGTATTAACTTTTTTGTAAAAGCTTTCGCCACAAGTTTGCAAGTTATATAACTAAACAGTCAATGACTGCACTTTTGCTGATAAAACTTGTAAAATGCCTTGAAAACAATTCATTATATAATTTAACAATAATTGATTAGTAGTAACAATACTTTAAATCCAGTTTGCGAGCTTGAAGTAAACACCAATCCCATTTAATTTAACCAGTCGTTGAACAACATAACGAACCAATGGGATTGGTGTTTACTTCAAGCTCGCAAACTTGATTTAAAGAATGCATTATATAATAATTATTGATTGATTCTCGTTAGACATGCAAGAATAAAACGTGTCGGCAATTGCAACTGGTAGGCCAATCAAATGGGATTCGATTACTCTTATTTAAACTGAATAATAAATTAATAAATAAATAAGAGCTCAAACACACCAATTCCCGAGGTAAAATCTTGTTTATTACGCGGGTTGCTGCTCATCACCATAAAACGCTAGCAAAGTGAAAATAACCATTGCTTTTTTGTCCGCATTTTACTTGCGCAGGACAAATGAGAGTACTCGAAGGTCAGTAAAATCTTAAATACTTTACACTTCCAAGTGCACAGTTGATGCTTGGCATTGATTGACGGGTTCTCACATGTCCCTTCACTATGAAGCCGCCCATGAGCTTGGGAGGGACAAATGAGAACTACTCTATCAAGGCCAAACACCAACTGTGCACCTCGAAAAGTAAAAGATTCAAGATTTTACCGAATTACGAGTGGGTTCATTTGTCTTGCATAAGCGAAATGCGAAAAAACGCAAGTATCAACAACACTGCGCAAGGTGCAACAACATTGAAGATAATCGTTTTGTTAAGAATTTGAAATTAATGGTTATAATGTACGCCGTATATTAGTAGATTTTGATATCACCAACTTGAAGTTTATTTACTATTTACGCTAAATGGCGTGGGATAAGTTTTGGGAGTCGTTTAGTTTAAAGATAACGCTGAGAGCAGGTATCATTTGTTTGCGTTCATGGAAGGTCGAAACGCATCAGGCCCACGGTAGTTTTGCTATGCTGGGTGATGTTTAAAACAAAGTGTGATTAAATTAAAGGGAACATGCAACGGCATGTAATGACATCAGCTAATGAACGCCCTGTCTTAATTTCTTTAGATTTTAGAGCCCTGTCCGCGACAAGTTCTGGACTGTACTTGAAGAGTTACTCATTTGGACAAAACCGGTCTACTGAATGAATTTAAACTTATCTCTTTGCGCAGTGCTGTCCTTCTTGTTGTGGATTTGATCGCATTTTTCTTGTGCGGGACAATTGATAGCACTCTTAGGTTGGTAAAATCTTGAATTTGGATCATTTTCAGGTGCTCTGATTATTGGCCTCGATTGATGGGTTCTCACTTATCCCTTTTCTTTTAAGCCTTCCATCAGCTGGTTGTCTGAAAATGACGTTGAAACAAGATTTTCCATTGTTCTTTTTCCAAATTTTCGAGACCAAATTTCCAGTCTCATCTTCAGGGTTGACACAATACGCACAGGAATAAAACAAAACTTGTGGCAAAAATTCATTAAAAAAGGAAGAAAAATGATATCATTTACTTTAATTGAGGTTGCGATCTTGATATAAACAGCTGAACCTTTATGCACAAACATTTGTCAGTGTAAATTAAGTATTGTATATTGTTGAAAAGGGAATTCATTCAGTAGACCTGATTTGTCCTTTTTGGGAACTCATCACGTACTTTTCATATTTTGCCGTGGACAGGGCTCGAATCTGGGCACGTCTGCTTCGGAATCCGTTGCTCTAACCATTGAGATACCCTTCTGCACACTACACACAATTTTCATTTATATACTAACTTATTTTCTTGGTTAGCCCTTCCTTTAGATGGAACCTATATTACATACCTTTAGACCTAACGTTCCAGCAAACCACCGCCATCCGTCATCATAGAACAGACAACACACTACCTGCTGACGTGGTATTGATTTGAAAAATTATATAATTAAATGAATATTGGTTGCGTTAGTGTTTAGAAAAATTAGTTTAATCAAGTTTGCGATCTGCCCGTAGCAAATTCTGGACAGTACGTTATTAGAGTTTAATTGTGAACACAATACAATGCTACGTTTATACTGACGAGTGTTCAGAATTAGTCAGGTGCTTATATCAAGATCGCAAACTTGATTATAGTAATTTATATTATCGCCCACGCAACCAGTGTCCATTTAAGTTGCGTTTTATCACGCATAGTAAAGTAAAAAGACTTGGTTGAATATAAAAGCCGAGGAATATCGAGGAATAAGATGGGACCTGCCAATACAAAACAAGTCTTCTAAAAATGGTACATTGTGAAAATTGTTCTTGTCGTCAAATATACAACACAAATTTATTATATATTTCTTATTTAGTTGCGTACTATATATTAGGCATCAAAATATTAGCAAAGGATTTTGAATCTTCTCACTCAGTCTTGATGTGATTTATTTTTGCATGGTACATAATGAACAAACGGTGTTTACATTTGAATATAACCATATGATTATTTGATTTGGAGCTTAATACACACTGTATCTCTTACATAAATGAGCTCTAAAAGAAACATGTTTCACGACAGGGAATAGATTAATTACCTTGTCCTTGTTGGGCGCAACAAGGTGTTTGCATCCACTGTCCTCCGGAAGTCGAAATATTTGGAATAATCAGGAGGACATTGGATGCAGCACCTAGTTGTGCCCAACAAGAAACAAGGTACATAATTCACATCCTTCTTAATATTATTTTAGTTCAAATATAAACCCTACTAACAGTAAGAACTGGTGGTGATACTAATTTAATAAATTATCAATAATTGGTTTTAAATTTGAAATATTTTTTTTGTCTTATGACAACACGTGGTCAAAAATGCTGATTTAATATTGATGATGAAGGAAGGAAATTTAAAATTGCAAATTTTTATTTAAATAATAATTTATCGATATTTTTATGCGAATTGGAAACTAGATATAATAAATAATTTGCGAGGTGATATATTGTTAAATGTGTTTAGAAAAATGTCATTAAATATGCATAATATAGAATATAATAATATACAGAGAAGTGGTAATGATTGAAAATCTGATATAATTCGAGAAATATTTATAGTGTAAACTGAGAAGCTGAATGCACACAAACCGGCTTTCTGCAAGTTCATGATTAATTAAAAACTTGTCAAAACCTGAATTAAGTTGACAAAGTGCCTGGGTTTCAATAATTTTATGCACACAAATATAGCCAAATTGAAAAACTTCAATTTAATTAACGTAAGAACTCCGTTTTTGACATATTCACTGAAGATATGCAACACAATTAGCATCCGCGAGCACTAATTAGAAATATCGCTCACAAATGATTTAAAAACAAGAAAAAAAGACAATCACGACTTCATTTATATAGCAATTTCTACTTCTGTCTCACTTCTGGTGCCAGTCTTAGTTAAAACTCATTAAATCAAATAACAAATTGGCTTCTGGATGCTAATTTACGTTGTTCTCATTAGATTTGCATTGATCAAAACGTATAGAACATTGTAAGTTGTTTCATTTTTAGACAAAAAAAAGAAAGTTATATTTTGATATTCACATTTCCTTTACTCTTTCATAATATGTTACTCTAAGGAGTCCAAAGTTTTCAAAATTGACGGTTCTAGCACAGTAAAATTGAAGGTTATAAACTAGATGCCAATTTTACATGTACCTCTACATATATATATATATATATATATATATATATATATATATATATATATATATATATATATAGATATGAGATGAAAATAAAACAAGAAAGTAGACTATATAAAAATGAAATTTTGATGCAGATTCAAATTTACACCATGTTATGAAGGACCCCGAAAAAAAGCAGTTCGCACTTGATGAATTATAAAACACATAAATACGTGGATGATCACTGACTTTATAACCTTCATAATAGCAAATCATGTAAAAGAAGAAACTGGCGTTAAATTAAACTATTATTTGCGATCATCAACGTAATGAGTATTTTAAATTCATGTAAAAAACTTCGACTGACATCTATCAATCAAGATGTTTATTCCAAGTAAACAATAAGAATTGCTCAAATTTAATTAGCAAATATGATACTGAATTCGTGTTTTACTTGCAATTGATTATATTGCAAAATTACATAAGTGAAGGTAATTACGAATTTGTAAACATAAAGTCTATAACAATTACAACCGCCGGTGCAAAAAAATGAAGCCTAATTAAATAGAAAAAGTACTTTAAATTAAATGCACATTGGTTGCGCGGACGGGGATTACATTTAAAAAAATCAAGTTTGCGAATTTGATATATACACGTGACCCATTATGTTCATTCATTTTTCAAAATAAACTGAACATTGTATAGTGTAGAGCAACATATTCTGTACCAGACATGCTAAGGTTCGAGCCCTGTCCGCGGCAAATTCTGGACAGTGCGTGATGAGTTCCCAATAAGGACGAAAACGGTCTACTGGGTGAATTAACTTTTCTACACTACACAATTTTTAGTTTATATTGACAAATGTATAAGTATAAAGGGTCCGGTGTTTGTACCAAGTTCGCAGGCTTGATTAAAATTAATTCTTATAGCTGTTTATATAACTGCATAAACAAATGCCTAGCACGATGAATCGCATTCGCTTTTCGAACTTGGAGTAAACTTATGAGATATGCAATATCGATTTTTACTGTCAAAACTTGTTAAGAAAACTCGCTTTAACAGAAATTGAAAATGTCAAAGCCAAGCATAAAAAATTTAACGAGACAAATGAACCGACGTTTAATATTAAATTATAGATGATAAAATTTGCAAGGTGTAGGCTATTCGCCTAAAACAGATATCCTATTTTATGGTCAAAAGCTGTACTTTTGTATCAAGCTATGATTAATGTCAATAAAGGAAGCGTTTCAACCAAGATTAAATTTTATAATGGTGGGATTGAATTCCACCTGATAAAGATAAAAATGAGATAATTATAGCTATATTGCTAATTTACAGGTTTAACTGCGATTTCTACTATCAATCGGAAAATAATACTACTAAAATTAATCATTGATTGCGCGGATAGTTGCTGACGGTACTTTAACTATGTTGTGTGGCTGTTTAAATAGAATATGATTGGTGTTTATATCAAGCTCGCAAACTTGATTTAAACAAATAATAGCACGAGTTTAGTGGAATGAGAAGCAAACCTCAATATACGACTGCATATAAAGCAATTGATGATGGTAAAAACACTTCTAATGAAATTGTGTTTATTGACATTTTAAAACTTGTCGAGTGATAAATTCACATAAAAAATAATGCTTCTTGAACCATTGAACAGATGCCAAAGTCAAATGCAGGATCATCTCAACAATTGCGAAAAATTTTCGGCATTGTTAATTAAATTCGTGTCTTCCAGATTGCCTGAATCATCAAAGATTTGTGACTTCAATTAGTTGGTCATTCGCGTACTTCTATATCTAAGCAACTTATTGTAATTTTATTTTTTTCCAATATAGATTAACAGCCATACCAGTATATATATATATATATATATATATATATATATATATATATATATATATATATATGTATGTATGTATACATATATGCTTATTATGGGTATTTACACAAATTTTATATGAAAACCTATATACAAGGATATAAGCTGCGAAGTAGAAAATTCTGAGTTATTACTTCAGGATAAACACATATTAAAGGAGAAAAATTTTAGAATCCTTCTCTTTGGTATAGTTTAGCTTTCTCATACAAAAAAAGCAATTAACGAACATCGGTAGCAGAATTCGTGCTTGAATTGTATAATCTGCTACGACTTGGCTTAAAAAATCTTCTTTTTTACTAGTTCAGAAAACAGTATGGAAATGGAGTTAATGAAAATGATGTGAAACTGTACTATACAATGAGCAAGAAATAGAAAGACAATTTTTTTAATGATTCATAGTACTATTAAAGTTAGATATGGCAAAACCAAATGCCGAAATCACAATGTTAATATAAGCCAATGTCGCTTACATATGGTGAAATACATAGTTATACGGAGTATGTGCAAAATGTATTCCGTTTTTTGAGTCAATAGCTGCTAGCCCATTTTTAGGCTCCATAATCCTGTTTATATCTGAGCTATGATGACTTTCGCACAGGTCAGTATAAAACATTTGTAAATGGACTAATCCCTTCATTTCATCGGTTGGGGCCGTTTCACTGAGGATAACACAATATCAGAATGTATGGTCATCACAAATTGATTAACAATATTTGTCCATCTTGTGTAAATGATGGTCATTTGTTATAATAAGTCGGCAAACCGCTGAATGCGAATAACCTCAATTGGGATTTGAGTTGCAATCACTATTGGGCATATTTTGGTTACGTTTCGAGCCTTCTATTCGAGAATCATCATATACCTCACGATTATTCACATCAATATTTGGACACATAAAAGAGACCGTTGTGCTAATCCCATTCAAACGGATTTATTTTAAAAATTCCATTTCAGAAGTAACAACGAAAATACCTCACTGTCAGAATATGATCAAATACGATACCTACAATAGCAACACGAGCATATGTACAAACACGCATATATATATATACATATATATATATATATATATATATATATATATCTTCAGGCTGATAATGATCCTAGAATATAAGGCTCGATGCATACTGAAAATGTACGCTAATGGTTACACCTAAAATGCCACCGGACAGAATATATTGTTCTCTAAGTTGTGACGGGTATTTATTGTTTTGCACGTCTACAACACCAAATGTGAATCAATTACTCAAGGTGACAATATAATATCCGTCATTTAGACCAGTTAATTACGTGTAATTGCACTCACGAGGCATTAGAAGTCAGTGTCATTTACGGATGTGTAAAAAGCTGTCCCCAGTGTGGTTAGAATCGCATGTTTATTATCAGGCAATGACAAATCAAGTGCGCGGCTGGCTAAATAAATGCGTAAGTAACAAGAATAGATAATTTCCCAAAGCCGCATTTTGCGTACGCGGGTTTTAGCTTTGATCACAATTTCCATTTCCTTTTTGTCTTCGATCGGGCTGGGTTTGTATTCGTCCCTTTCTTCCGAAGGCTTCAACATCGTTCATAATAACCAATGGAAATGCGGTTCTACCACATCTTTGTTTACTGGAACCACATTTCCATTGGTTATTATGTACGATGTTGAAGCCTTCGGAAGAAAGGGACGAATACAAACCCAGCCCGATCGAAGACAAAAAATAAAAATGAAATTGTGATCAATCGGATCTTTGCGAAACTGTTCGTGCAAAACTAAAACCCGCGTACGCAAAATGTGGCATTGGAAAATATGAAGCTGGTACTCCGCAATCAAATTTCAAAAAAAGAACAGATAATAATAGATTTGCAAACAAAATCCCGTAAATATTTCACTCCTCTGCGATAGACACAGTTGCCACCATCGAATTTACACAGCACTAGTGACGACACCAATGTCAATTGAATTGAACTTTTTTTATACGCAACATATTTACAGTTTCATTGTTAAAAGTTGCACTAGTAATTTTTCATTTGACGTTCTATTTACATGGCAAAATATTTACCGCATCGCATGAGAAAATGTAATTTAAACAAATTAAAATTTTCAATTTGCTGTGCTGACTTCGTTTTTATCTTAATTTCATTTGTTATTTTCCCGTATTTTGAAAGGAAACAATTCACAAATTGTTTCCAGATTTCCAATACGAAAACGTTACGAATTTGTTTACCAATTATAGACATTTATCTACAACGATTGTTGGTTTGTGTGTGCGTAATATAAAACATAGTACTCAAGTATAAACTTCAGCTATATAAATTCGATAAAAGCCGATTTTTCTCTCGACAACGAACAAACACTGTCAGACGCCAGGGGAATTTTTTTCAGCAAAGGTAACCAGGGTCACTGAACGCCGTTGTTTATTATGCAGCATACTATTTTTTTCAATTTAAATAAATCCATAACTGAAATATTTTAAAACCGTTGCGTTTTTATACACAGTATACCATCTGAGCTGGTTTCCTAAAGAATCAAATAAACAAATTAATCACATATTTCCAACCTTTAGGTACGAATAATTGTGGCTATTACCTATTGACTTGAATAGCACAATCATATAAATACACTTGAAAATTTATATGAAATTCCTATTGACAATTAACCATGGCGCAGAATATCAATGCTTAAATTACTACGTTTATGCCTAATTTATTTGTATCTTCTGGTGTATTGGTATGTACGTCTACCGGAGAAGATCTTCCTTTACTTGCTAGTATACCAGAATGCATAATCCCGCTCTCTACCGGCCAAGCTCCACAACCATTATTTTCATTGCCGCTTTTGTTAATTACATCTTGAATAGCATTACCATTAAAATTATCTTTATGATTTTGATTTGTTGGATCAATTTTATTCGACATTGGATGCATCACAAAATTGGCTTCCGAAAGATGATTGTCCTGCACGTGGTTCTTCATGTTGCGCAACAACTCCATATAGCTTTGGAAAGAAACGGCCAATGGATTTGAGTTAAACGCGCGTAATTTTTCACTTATATCACCGCCGTCCGACACACACCCAGTTCCTTCTACATCCGATTTGGGCACAGAACTTCGTTGTGTCTGTTCTGAAATGATTGAATGAAATGAACTGAAATCCAAACTCGAGTTATGGCTGATTTTTTTAATATTACAACTGTTATTATTAAAACTATTAGCGGAAGACTGTGGAAAGGATTTGTAGGGTGAAACTGGAAAAGATTCTAAATTTTCATTTGATCGATAGTCACTTCTTTTGTCGGTATTAATAAAATCATTCCCAGGGTTATCGATAATAAACGATGGCATGGAGGACGTCGGTGGGGTTGTAGAAGATTGAGGTTGATTTGTGACTGATGGACATTTTACATTTGTTGAATTATTTAACTTTGACGATCTGATTGAAATATTGGTTGCCGGTTTCTTTAATAGTAACGAAGTGATTGATGGATTTGATGATGAAAATAGAGGTGATGATGATGCATTTGGCGTACTGGAAAACGCTGACGATAGTGCCGGCGAGACTACCGTGGAAAGAAATGGCATGATGTGTTCCGAGGAGCATCTAGACGCATCACTATTAGGTGAGATTTTGCATGCATTCAGTCCTAGAGGAAGAGGAATAAAAGAAGAAGTTGGAGGCAAAGAGTTTGTCTGTCCCGAAGCAAAATTCGTCGGTTGTGTGTTTGAGAATGCAGTAGGTCTAGATTTACCACACGGACTGTTCGAAGAGGTAGTAGGATTTCCGCCAGAATTGTCATTGCCACCACCGGTTGGTCCCATTAACGCAGCGGCCATCGAGGCGAAATTGACAACGGCCTTCACATTGTCCGCTTCATTATTGTTTGTTTCTCGAGAAAGTATTGGCAGACCTTGAAAACACAAGAATAGATTTGCAAATAAAATGGAAATATAATATTGAAAGTGTAAGGAAACCACATGTAATTCTCAAAGAGCTAATAAATCTGAATGCATACATTATGAATTGCGAGCTTTTTAACAAGTTAATTTATACATATATAGGCAATACAATTTAACAATAATTGATTGCGCGGATGGTGGTAACAATTTTTTAAATCAAGTTTGCGAGATTGAAGTAAACACCAATCCTATAGTAATTGACCAGTCGTCGAACAAAATAACAAAACTACCGCCAGTCGCAACGCATGGAATAACATTTATTAATAAATCTTACTTCTTTCAGTATCTACAACGATTATTATGGATTCGTTAATATTTTCGGTCAACCAATACCAAATTTACATTTGTCGTAACCAATCACCTCTTAACTATGTCTGTCTTTGTTTTGCGAAATTTATACTACTTATTTTGCGCAAAACAAAGACAGACATAACTAAGACGGTATATATGCAAGTATGTATTAGGTGTTGCGAACCTAGTAACAAATTAATTCAGTTGTGACCAGAAGGATAAACTAAGACGGAACTGGTTATAACAAATGTATATTTTGTATTGGATAATCGAAAAAAATTGACAAATCCTGAATTATGGCTGTAGATAATGTTAGAAATAAGATTTATTAATAAATTTTATTCCATGGATTACGGTTCTTTTTTCTCATATTTAAAAAATGGTGAAATTTGTAACGATATATATATATATATATATATATATATACTACACTCAATATGAAGGAATTGTATAACCACGTCCATTACTATGAATCAAGCCCATATATATATATATATATATTTGAATAAAGTTGCTACTTCAGATAAACACCTATCTAACTTTGTTCCGCCAGTTGCATGAAACAGAAAAATTAACATCGGTCGCACCAACTGGTGGGAAACTGACAAACGAGGATCTAACTGCAAGAATCGATCAGAGATGCGGATCTCATCCATATTGGTGGGTTTTAGATTAGGCCAAGTAATACGTAAATCTCCGAATTATTTTCCATACATATACTTGTTAAAACAATATTAGAATTTACTCATTATATTGAGACCGCAGAGAGTGATCATTCACATTGCGATTTATGATCATAAAATAATGTATATGGCAATGTAAAGAGTACCAAATCTTCGATTATTGAGGTGGCCAAGACGTTAAGTGATGGAAGTTACAACCCATGCAATTTGCCTCTGTTTCTGGATTATTTTGATGAACATTAATTAATAAAAGTAAATATACGAACATACATGCATATATGAAATGATCGAGATAAAGGTCCCTTTAAATGAATTGCAGAAGAGCATATGTCAATAGGGCATAACTAATGTGGACTATTGCCGGACTCCAAAAGATTTTCTATCATTTAAAATTCTATTGGCTAGTAAGGGTATTACGTGGTGCGAGAATGAAACCGACATTGTAAATAATAGTACCTTGTCTGAAATTACCGATCTGCTACTTCTGAGGTAGCACAGCGAACGCGTTGTACATCCGGATTTCTTAAACAGTTCTAGAATAAAAGCAAGCCACGCGCATTTCGACCATTACATCAAAACTTAAGGAGTAACCAAATGGCACTTATCGGCTCGTAAAGCCTAGCAGCAATGGTCTAAACTAAATCGTACAGGCATATCGATTTAAAGTATTAAACTAGCTTTGATCTGTTAAATATAGGCAGTCAACATTTTACGATCGCGAGACACCAAAATGTAAGAGTAAATGCATTTAACAGAACAAGTTGATTAAAATTTTTGTTCATTTAGGACCAAGTGCATATATAAGTTTCAATCATCAGATTATATAATCAGATGCAATATTACTATCTAGGTATATAACGGACTGTAATGGGCACGCTGTAGACACTAAATGTTGTGCTAAGTCTCGCTTCAGAGAGGCTGCTTCATTTCTCCCAGCTCTACCAGATTAGCTTACTTGCTTTTTGGTCCTCATTGCCCAAATGTGGAAAAATAAACAGGTTTTCTGAATCAGATAAACAATATTTGCGTTCTTTTCGATTTCAGTGTACAACAAATTGATAGTTTTGGACATCGGGAATGTAGATTATTAAGCTGTAAGTCGTAATAGCAAAATAAACTCCTGTTGGTGGCCTGGCAACAAGATTCCTCATTATTGCTTCTTGTGGAGCTTATAGCTGCATCCACTTTCTATTGTTGACTGTAAGACAGAAAATAGTCATGACAAGAAAGACAATATATGATTACCTTGAATAACGTAAACATTTTCACAAGTAAGAACATGCTAAATATTATGCGAACACAATGTATCACGCTGAGATTAAATATGTATTGAGCAATTCAGATAAGAAATAAATAAACAATAGCATTTAATTGCATGGCATTGTTTACATTAAGATGGAGACAACTTTGGCTTGTCTACAATTCATGTATTCTTTAATTGTCTTCTTGCACATTAAAGAGCCGTTGCTCCAGTAGCTCTTACAACGACCAATCATATTTCTGAAGACAGCCTTCTGTCAAAGGTCTAGTTCTATTTTAAATGATTAACTCTTCGGTGGAAGCCAGGGCCGTTAGACAGACTAGCACTGGTGGAACAGTGAAACTCTGTCGAAAACGATGTTGACTAGGCCGGTGCGGTAGAAACTGTATATTGCATCTTAGAAGTCGAAAGAAGGAGACAATCGCATTGTCAAATGGGCCAAAATTAGTTGCCAAGATGTGTAGTGTTGCGGTGTGTTGACATCTCCTACTGATGAGTTACAACAAGGCACAAATTGCATGCATAGACGAGAATGAATATGAGCTAACTAGTTTGTGTTTGCGCAATGCTTTGTGGCACTAATTCGAGTAAATTATCAAGGGTTTTTAAAATAAAAATCGAAAGATGAATATGAATTAAAACAGGACTCCTGAAGAAATTAATTTTTAATATTCATCTATCATAAGGCTCGTATTTCTCATTGTTTAAATAAAAAACGTATTCCTTTGAGGACGTACGCAATAGTTTAAAATTGCACTTTCGGTTCCTAAAGCTCCAATCATGGATTTACAATTTTTTATGCACGTGGATTAATTATAAATGAATTTTTACTTGTTAGATATTGTTTGTTGCAAATAGGACCAGAAGGATAAACAAAAGTCAAAATTAACTTAAGGTATAATCTGATATACGCATGCATTTCATGGTTACTGGCGACGACTCATCATGAGAAGCCGTTACTACGCCCTATACAGACTACATATTCAGTCAAAAAATGTGAAACAGATGGATAGTACAATCTCGTATACGAATCTATATTCCAGCAGTAATGGAATAAACTACGACAGTGCGAATTCAAGGCCATCTAATTATTTGTAAAGGGTAAGAAATCACTGAATTTCTGGGTAGGATAAATTTCGCCAAAATTTATAATTAGCAATAAAGACCTCCTGTTACTTCAGCAGATCTATACAAGATGGCTTTGATCGGCATCAGTTATCAAATTCGCGTTTATTAAAACGCCATAAAATACATGATGGTTATATACTGACAATACAAATAAACAATAATTGATTGCGCGAGTGATGGCAATAATTCTTTAAATCAAGTTTGCGAGCTTGAAGTAAACACCAATCCCATTGTATTTAACCAGTCGTCAAACAAAATACCAAAACTACCGCCAGTGGCAACGCACTGACGCGTTTCGGCCTTCCATGATCATCATCAGAGTACGACGGCAAGCTGACTATCGAAGATCAAACCGCATTGAATATATGGTTATATATTGTTTGTTGCGGAGAACTAATACATGTGCATTTGCCTATTAATTGTTGCGTACCTAGATAATAATTGATTCAAATAGGACCACATAGGTGTACAAAAGTAAGCAAGAACTAAAGGTATAATCTTACGTACAAGTGCGTTTCGTGCTTACTGGCGACCCATCAAAAGAAGCCGGTACTCCGCCCTATATGCACTAAATATTTAGTCAAGAGATATGTACCGTCCACCTGTGCCATATTAATCGACAAAATATTCAACGGATATAAGGCGTAATACCGGCTCCTCTGAAAGGTCAACAGTAAGCAAGAAACGCATTTGTACGTGTGATGATATATTTTGTTCATAATGACTTTGATCTATCCTTGTGGTCCTATGTGATCTTATTTCTTGCTAGGTACGCAACTAACAATGAACAATTAAATTATTAATTGGCACAATAGTCTCGCATTTCAGAAGTGATTGCCTCACACAAATATGTGACAACCACACATCACATTCTCTTCATTCAATTTGGAGACTTTATTTATTAATACTTTTTATATAAAAATATGCCTACCTAATGTGGAGCGCGTAGATGCAATAGATTCACTTGAAATTGGGGAGCTTTTTAAGTTCGCCTCCTGTGCGACATAGTTGTTAGCTTCTTTGTGATGTTGTTGATGAGAAAACAAACATTTAGCCAAATTTGCCGATTTTGAAGACTCGTTCATTAACGTCGATGAAGACGACGAGTTCGCTCTCAATGCAGCTGTACTGTTTAGTGACGAGATGAAGGCAGCTAACGCCTTTGTGATCAGCGTTTCCTTGGACGACATACCTGTAGACTTATTCTGGTTTACGTCAAAATCGTCATTAGAACCTGATGTTTCTAATTTAAATGTGCGATCTTCCAGTTTCAGACCGCGCATACCCTCGGAGTTAGCGCCATTCGTGAAGCTAGATGCGCCAGCAGAATTGACGCTGTCATTCGGATTGCTTGCATCTTCTCCAAATAGACCAGCAGAGCTATAAAGAGGCAACGTGTATATGTTGGATTAAAAGTTTAAATTTTAAAAATGCTAATTGCCATTATATAATCTTATTTGTTATTTTGTGTGATAGCGTACTGAAATTATCAAGTTGTTAAGACTTTCACAAAAACAATCCGCCCTACTTTTGAGTGCTGACACAATGATAGTCATGCAGAGCCATACAAAAGCCAAAATTGGCTAATATTTCACTGCCAAATAATCATAAGTCATAAATGGTTACATGTGGACTGTAGAAGAACACTAGGTCGCCCATTCCTAGTGAGGATGGTTTGTATTCGGGGTTTTCCTTCTTTTAGATAGTCTGCCAACCAAGGCTGATGAACATTGTCTGCCAAGATGCCAGTGGCTAAAGTTTACTTCAGCAGCCGAAACTTGCCTTTCGCGTCTGGCACGCTTGCTCTCATACCGTAAAACTCATTTAACAATAAAAGTTACTGCGCAATTAGACCAAACTCAAGGCTTCACATGAAATAGGTTGATGGCTGTGTCCCTTTAGACCCGGCAAGATTCATGCTACAATTCCAGGACTGACTAGCTTCTGCCCGCCGGTCGTCAGGCCACAATGATAGTACGACTAAACAAATCAACTGCTGTAACAGCCAATTAGAATTCTCATTGCACGGCAGATTGTTTAAGACTAGGTCAAATACCAACCGAAATAAGCAAGAAATGATTAGGTGAGGTTGCTTTGAATGTCAATATCATTGTATCAAACCAATCGCACAACATAGAAAAACTAGCGTCAGTCACATGTGCTGACGCGTTTAAATCATTTTAGATCATCATTCGGAACGCAACGGCAAACTGACTAATGAGGATCAAACTGTAATGTATTTAGAAGTATATATATATAT
>JAQBSW010002951.1:0-80000 GCA_029291075.1 Eudiplozoon nipponicum
TGGATTCAAACCACACATGTTCCACTAAATAATAAAATTAGAAAATGTACAATATAAAAAGATATCACATCACATATATATGTGCAATTAAGTGTACTGTACAGTTTATCGGCAAATGAAAGATCAGCTGAAAACAGTGATAGATTCTTAATCAAAATTGAAAATTTAAGTTATAACTCGAGTATTACATTTGTTGCTGAAAAAATTAATCTTGGCTTTTATTTAACCATGAGAAAGTATTATCATAATCAAAATTAAATATATCATCAGGATTAAACACTTTTTCTAGTTCGGTAGATAAAAATTTAAAAGACATTTTAGTTGGAGGCGTTTCTCTAAGCCCCTTTTTGGCAATTGATTATAAATTTTGTAAATTTTTGAAAACGAGAACAGCTTGCTCGCAACATTCCCAATTAAAGGTGGAGATATTGCAAAATGACCAGATCTAGTTCCAATTTCATGACTCTTTCTTATGGGATTCATATATGCACCAGACCACTGGTTTAAATGGAAAACTTTTATACAATAGCACATTCTCCGAAACCATAAAGGATGCAGTGATACAAATTGTAATCTAGTGGCGTATATAGTGCAGGAGATAGGACTAATTTGTTTCACAACTTTTTTTTGTACAGCTTCTATTTTATTAGACAGACCCTTTGTTAAGGGATTCCAAGTAGCGGCGGCATATTCTAGTATCGGTCTAATCCATATTATGAACATTTTGAATTTATTTCATGTGATATAATATTTCTATTTATCAATGCCCATTTGTTCTTGGCACTGCCTACTATCCTTTCAATATGTCTCTCAGCAGAAGCCGTACAATGAATAGTTATGCCTAAATCCTTACTTTCTTGCATAAGTTTAATCTCAAAAACATCATTAATCTCAGCATCATGAAAATAAACATACTTAAAATCTGTTCTTCTACCTATTTTTAAAGCTCTCGTCTTTTTACTGTTTATTCTCAGCCCTAGTGTTAACAGATATCTACTTAAATCATACAAATCAAGTGTCACATTATTTTGGAGAATTCAACATTATTTGGATCAATTGGAAAGATTATTTTCAAATCATCAGCAAATTTGTAAACTCGACCGTTAGGAATCTTAGTTTCCAAATATGCAAATACAATTTTAAATAATATTGGTCCCAAACTGGATCCCTGTGGAACTCTACTTGTTACCCTTTTCGATTTAGATACCAAATCGTTTACTTGAATACTCATTCTTCGATTATATAAGTATTACCTAAGTAATCTAAAAATATTCGGATCAATATTCAATAAATTAATCGCATTCAAAATAGCATCAAGAGATATAGAGTCAAAAGTTTTTGAGATATCTATGAATACAATTAATGCATCTAACTTTTTCTCATCTAATGTAATTACATGTTTCCACATAGAGAGCATAATAGTAGTTGTCGACCTGTCTTTCGTGAAGCCATGTTGGCATACATCGAAATCAGCCGGCATGCAGTCTTATGTTCACCTCTACGTACCTTTATTGGACGCATGGTTTCACCTATATACCTAAGATTGCAATCTTTACAAGGTATCTCATAAACCCCTGATGTGTTGAGAGGTTCTATTTTTTCTTTCTGATTCGGTAACTTATTGCCTATTGTAACTGGTTGTCTTAACACTGTTCTTATGTTGTATTTTGTTGCTAAAAACCTAATCTTTCTACTTAATTTGGAGTCTGGTAGAACCAGAGTTCTGTGCTTATCTTCATTATGATTATCTAAATCTCCTGCCCGTTTCTCCTGGGTTATTCTTCTATTAAATCGCAATAATGTCTCCTTTATGATTTTCTCAGTTAATTTTTTTGGATAACCATTTATCCTGAATATGTCTTTCAATTTCATCAGTTCTTTATCCCTATATTTTAAATCCACTATTTTAAGACTTCTTATTATCATAGATTTTAGAATGCCTATTTTCATCCCAAACGGGTGATTAGAGCAATAATTCAGGAGGATACCAGAATAAGTATCCTTCCTGTAAATATCTTTCTCTAATGTCTGACCCATTCGTTTTAATTTTACATCTAGAAACGATAATTCTTCTTTGTTTTCTTTTTCCAATGTGAATTTTACCTCTCCCAGTTGATTAGCTAAATACAGAAAATTCTCCAACTCATTGTCCCCGTGATTCCAAATTAGGAAGATGTCATCTAGGAATCTTAAATATAAGCTTGGTTTGAGAGGAGATCTAAGTAGGAGATTTTTTCTAAATAATGCATATAAATATTAGCGACTGGGACTGATAATGGTTGTCCCATAGGAACACCCTTAACTTGAAGGTAGAATTCATTTCTAAATATAAAGTATGTAGAGGACATACAAATTTTTAACATTTCCATAATACTACTTAACATCATTTTACTCCCTTCTAGTATTTCAGGGTATTCCGTTAGGCAACGTTGGACACACTCTAATGCAACCTGTACCGGAATGTTTGTATACATAGATACCACATCCAGGCTTGCCAGTTTATCATTCTCTAATAATTTATATTTACTAATAATATCAGTAAAGTGATAAGTATTCTTTAATGTATAATCTAGAAAATAGGTGTATTTTCTTATTCTATGGCACAGAAATTTGGACATCTTATAAGTTGGAGAATTCTGGACATTGACAATTAACCTAAGTGGATTATCTTGTTTATGAATTTTAACTAGACCATACACTCTGGGAGAGAGTGAATCTCTTTGTATTAATGATTTACCAAGTACTGAATCCAATTCCCCAGATCCAATCATTTGATTAATTAAAGCTTTAACCTCACCTTGTAATTTGTCCGTTGGGTCCTTATTTATTTTATGGTAAACTTCTTTATTATTTAATTGTACGTACATCTTATCCTCATAATCCCTCTGGTTTATTAGCACTGTTGCTCCACCTTTATCTGCTTTAAGGCATATTACCTTATTAGATAACAACTCCGATCTCAATCTTTTCAAGTCATAATTCTGTTTACATTTATCCTCCCTATGTTCTAACACTAATTTTGCAACATCTAATTCAAATTTAGTTTTATCTTTTCCTGGGAGGAATTGTGCGATTTTAACTGTCTCGGTAATAATTTCATTCTTAGGTATGTATTCTATAGGAACAGCCGTGTTCAGTCCCAGGTTAAGTATTCTCTTTTCATTATCTTTGAGATCCATAGATGATAAGTTTATTACCCGTTTCGACACAAAAGAATCGTTTGGAATATTTCTTCCAGGCCTATAGATTCCCAGGTTTTCTAGTTTCTTATCATGTCTCTTTTTAACCTTTTGAATTTCTTTATTCCTAGCCTTATCAGTGAAATCCTCTATACATTTAAGATCCATTGAATGTAATATCAAGAGCAACCTTGATCTTATTTTAGTTTTTTCTCTAATTAGTTCATATTTTCTTTTTTCTTGACTTTTTATGGATGATTTCATTAAATGTATAGAAAGTTCTTGTTTCAGAATATTTCCTACTCTATCTAGCTGAAATGGTAGTCTAAATTTAAAGCATTTCGGTATAGTATTAAATTTTAAACATAATTTTAAGAATGAGATATGTTCCACTTGCCTTACAATTTGTATTTTCCTCCTTTTGTATTGGTTAAAGAGTTCGACGACTGTCCGGTCGTATTTTTGATTTAAGTACATTCTAAAAGATGTATTTGTTGTCTCAGTGCTGTCCTTTTCGTTTCGGATTTGACCGCATTTTGCTTGTGCGGGACAATTGGTAGCACTCATAGGTCGGTAAAATCTTGAACTTCCTTCATATTCAGATGATGTAATTTTTGGCCTCAATTGATGGGTTCTCACTTGTCCCTTCTTCTTTAAGCCTTCAATTAGCTGATTGTCTGAAAATGACGTTGGATCAAGATTTTCCATTGTTCTTTGACCAAATTTTCGAGACTTCATTTCCAGTCTCATCTTCAGGGTTGACACAATACGCACAGGAGTAAAACACAACTTGTGACAAATGTGGTATTCTCATTCAAGACAGATATATTTATATCTATTTTAATTCTAAAAGTACTTTTAATTGTCTTCCTAATATCCGGTCTTCATACCTAGTCTCTAATACTCAAATGTATACAAAACTTATCCCTGTCCCCCTCTGCGCACACAACTACTTATAAACATGTGTATTTTACTAAAGTGACATTTATTGAATAACTATAAGCACACTTAATGTATTGACAAACACGCCTATCACTGATATCTATATTTTAATTTCTGTTCCGGACGCATAGAAAGATCAACAAACTTTGAATTCAATGTTGCAGTAATCCTCACATGCCCCCCAGTTCACCTAATTCCAACCAGCTTGCAATCGGATATAGACAGAGAGATTAAAAGCTGGCAAGGAGTCTGAGGGTAGTGATATGGGCAGGGCCAGGCGGGTTCTGTGACAGGCGATAAGACAGGTTAGAGAGCGGTAATATGGCTATAGTTATATATGTATATATATATGGTGAACATTTCAATTTACATAAGATGTAAGAGAATTTCACGTTGTTGCTTATATGTTTATCTAAAGATATTTAACAAATATGGGTATATATATGTGATATATTTCGCAAATACATATATATGGATGATTCTAAATATTCATATAAGATGTGGTGTGAACTCACATGGTTGCTTAAATGATTATTTAGATATTAACAATATATATGTAGAAGAATATTTAGATTTTTTATATAAGGTGAGAAAAGCTCACATGGTTGCTTATGTGAATTGAGATAGGCATTATGTATATATAAATATATATATATATGAGGTGTAGACGGGAATATATATACACTTTGATATTTATATATACATATAAATTGTAATTAAAATTAGTATATATACTATACACGCAAGTAGAAATTGTAAGTGGTTGAATTTTAAAAGAACCCATTTCAATTGCCTATAGATACATATATATATATATATATATATATCTAGGGGTATATAGATAGACAATAAAAGCGATATATAAAAAGTATTTTGACTGATATAATTTATCCGTTGCGGGACTCACAGTGTTGCTTGTATGAGATTCATATTATATATATGGTATATACACGTGTATATATATATATACATATATATATATCATGAATATATAGATATTTATAAAAGATGTGGGAAGAACCCACATGGTTGCTTATATGCTTATCTATATATACATAGATAGCGTGTGGACATATGTATAAATGGATATTTTATAAGATGTGGGTGTGTGTATATAAATATAAATAATTAAAAATAAATTTAAATATAAAAGATTGCTAATTTTATATATATATATATTCGTATATATATATATATAAGGTATACACGTAAGTATATGATATATATATAGATATATATGAAGGATATATAGATATTTATAAATGATGTGGGAAGAACCCACACGGTTGATTATATGCTTATCTATATATACATAATATATAGCCTATGGAATTATATGGATGTTTTATAAGAAGTGAGTATATATGTAATTATGAATAAGTAATTAAATATACAATTTATTACATAGGTATATTGGACACAGATATTTAAATGGAGAAACTAATTTATGTAGGATATGAGTAATAATGTGTATTTGGCTGAGAGACGATTTCGTTAGTGTAAACTCCGTATTCGGTCTTGTCGAAATGATAGAATAATACTCTATAGACTTTAAATAGTTTTTTAATCTCTCTATCTATAACCGATTGCAAGCTGGATGGAATTAGGTGAACTGGGGGGCATGTGAGGAATACTGCAATATTTAATTCAAAATTTGTTGATCTTTCTATGCGTCCGGAACAGCAATTAAAATATAGATATCAGTGATAGGCGTGTTTATCAATACATTAAGTGTGCTTATAGTTATTCAATAAATGTCACTTTAGTAAAATACACATGTTTATAAGTAGTTGTGTGCGCAGAGGGGGACAGGGATAAGTTTTTGTATACATTTGAGTATTAGAGACTAGGTATGAAGACCGGATATAAGGAAGATAATTAAAAGTACTTTTAGAATTAAAATAGATATAAATATATCTGTCTTGAATGAGAATACCACATTTGTCACAAGTTGTGTTTTACTCCTGTGCGTATTGTGTTAACCCTGAAGATGAGACTGAAAATGAAGTCTCGAAAATTTGGTCAAAGAACAATGAAAAATATTGATCCAACGTCATTTTCAGACAATCAGCTAATTGAAGGCTTAAAGAAGAAGGGACAAGTGAGAACCCATCAATAGAGGCCAAAAATTACATCATCTGAATATGAAGGAAGTTCAAGATTTTACCGACCTATGAGTGCTACCAATTGTCCCGCACAAGTTAATTGCAATATCTTATATTCCTCTTTAAATAAACAAAATATTGTACACGAATTTAATATAAACTGGTGACTTTTATTTGTATGTCTGTGTACATCTCCACGAGTGTTTTACTTCTCCGAATCGTATTTTATGTTTACATGTGAATCAAATTAATCTCATTAACTTTGATAAATTCATTATACAAAATAAAATTTATTGCAGTCGGGTTGAATTTATCCGAAGTAAAAATGCTCTTTTTAAAACTGTATTGCTCTAAAAAGCTTTATAGTACAGTTATAATTCAATGCCAAAATTTTAAAGTTTCCACTACTCATAAATTTCAACATATTAGCGTACCTCGTGATGCGATTTTTAAGTAATAATTCGTCTGATGCTGTTTGATATTTTTTGCTGCCGAAAAAATATCTGCCAAGAGAAATTCAACCAAGCTGTCAGACGCTAATTCTCTTGTTAATGAACCAGTCATTCGACGCAGTTAGGCTATTTAGCACAGTTTTGGCATACTGCTGCCTAATTGAATACTAGCTAGTTTTTATACACTGCTTTTCCTATTGAATAATTTGATTACAATGCAGGCCACAAAAATATATGTCCTTATTCAATCCTTTCTTTATTTTCTAATAAATTTCTCTCTCTCTCTCTCTCTCATATATATATATATATATATATATATATATATATATATATATATATATATATATATATACTGAATTAACCTGCCATTTAGCTAATTAAATCGTTGGTGGATTTTTCATGGAAACAAATGGTTTTTAAAGGAATACCATGTATTGCCGTCTTCGGTAAAGCATGCAATATGGATAGTTGTGTTTTGAACCGGCGTCAGTTGCTAGTGTTCGGCATGATTGATTAGTCAATCGTGCAGAAAATAGGATAATTCTGTCGGGTTTTTTTCTGTTCCGTCACCCTTAACATCAATTACAATTTGTGGACCATAGATAAAACCGTTTACCCTAAAATCATACTAATCGCGGTCCATGACGACCAAGCAAAACCTTTTTTATCTGGAGTAAGAATAACATTACCACGGTCTTTGGACACTTCTCGTAAAGCAGCCATGTGTGGTTTATTCCAATGAAGTTACTTTGACTATAATCAATCTATATATTGGTGGGAAATGTCAACGAGCTTTATTTTGAAACATCGTTGGATGTCATCTTTATTCGCTTTTAAATCAGACAGTTGGTTAAATATTCATTAAAACTCCGTTTTAGTTACATTCTGAAACTTTTTTTATGAGCAGGAGCCTTGCTCCTTAGAGATGACACTTTATTCTTTGATAAATTAATAAAAAATTGTTTGGAACGGGCGGTTTATTATAATGTGGACATTTCAGCCTTTCAATAATTCCATGTTTTTGTCTTTAGAACCAAACCATGAAAGAGGTTCGGAAACAAAATTTGATCAAAAGGACAGAATTCGTTCAAAGCATTCTACAGTGTTTGGATAAGTTTTAATTTTACAACGGATAATTAGCAAAGGATAGTGACAGGCAGTGAAGATTTACTTTATGACAAGGTAGGCCGACATTTTCAGCTTGTTCAAATAAGAACGCGAAAAATTTTCACTTTGTAAAAAAACTAGATACCTGCTACTCCGTCAGTTTAGATTGTCTTTTAATTTTTTATCTCAATTATCGACAATGTTAATAAAATAATTAGTTCTCTAATAATTGAAAACCGATATTTCCACATATGAATTGATAGAAGTACTACCCATGTAAAACGCAAATTATAGTACAATAACGCTTTCGCTCCAACTCCTCAACAGATTTACTGGAGATAAAAAAACAGGAAAATCTTTGCTATAATAGAAAAAATTGTCTTTTTAGAATGTTCATATAATTGGCTTCAAAATATCTGTCCAGAAAGGTCAACAAGACAGAAAACTTTAGCAATTTAAAATTGAGCTTGGAAAACCCTACGGTAAAGCCGGCGCTCAAATAAATTGGTCTTCTATACCCAGGGCTGAACAATGATATTTCATTGCGATCGTCTCTAAATAAGGTGCGTGCTCACACTTCGGTTTAATCTAAATTCAAATGCGTTCCGTTGCCTTTCAGCATTTACAACAGAAAAGAACATGTTAAGTTAAGGAAATTGGAGTAACACCAATCAATTTTTTTACGCACCACGTTGGTACGTACTACAGCATGCGCGAATTAACACTTTTACTGTCTCTGCATAAATACTATTATCAATAGGCACAGTTTCTATTGTATATAACCTTATGTGCAGATTTTAATTTTCCAATTGGGTGAATAAAGTTTGGTTGCGAATGTAATTCAAAAAAAATTAAGCTGCAATATATATGAATACGATTGCGGGACGCATTCCATTCTTCCTGTGCTACATTGCATCCTCACTAGCATACACCAGCTGCTTAGCAACTGTACAGACGTTTAGAATGAGTTTTATTATAAAATTAGTTTTATGTTATCTATTAAATTTGGTGGGTAAGCATTAATGATAAGCGCTTTACATGCAGTATTTTAATTCAGTCTAGAAACAATCAGGCGATTAAATTTGCAATGCCTATAGTACAATGTTTTAAACAAGAACAGATTCCACAACATACATTCGAGCTATGTCCGCGGAAAATTTTGGACAGTTCTTGATGAGTTCCCAATAAGGACGAAACCGATCAACTGGATGAATACTTAATTTCAACTGACACATGTATGCACATAATGGGACAGGTGTTTATTTCATGATCGCAACCTTGATTAAAATAATTGTTCTCACCACCTGCGCAACGAATGTTCATTTAATTATATTAATATTCATTTCAATCTCGCTTCCCATGTAGAATATTGTCTGTTCTATAATGACAGATTGGGAATGGTTTGATGGAACTTCAAGTCTAGAGTGATGTCAGATAGGCTTCATCTAAAGGAGAGGCCAACCAATAAACATTAGTTATTATATGACTGAAAAATGTATGTGATGTGCAGCAGGGTAGTTCAATGATTAGAGCACCAGATTCCGAAGCAGACGTGTCCAGACCATCGGAAAGTTCATGGGTGTAACCTTTGAACTTGGTCTCCAAATCAAACGCGTCTTACAGAGCCTGTGGGGATTATCGAAAACTCAATTCTGTGACTAAATCCGACGCATATCATATTCCAAATATGAGCACCTTTCTTAAATATCTCAGAGGTAGCAATTACTTTTTAGTGATTGCATGCAGATAAGCCTACCACCATATTCCGGTGGCACAAGAAGATATTGAAAGAACCTCGGTCATCGCTCATTTTGGTCGTTTTGAATACATTAACGTGCCTTTCAATCTCAAGTGTGCCACTCCAACATTTCAGATTTTTATGGACGACATTCTCCGCGAGGACGCCGCTTACTGTATGTCATATCTTGATGATATAATGATTTTCAGTCCAGACCTAGAATCTCATGCCAAGCATTTACGAAATGTCCTCTCACACTTTTGAAATCAGGGACTCAAGATCAACTGTGACACGACGCAGATTGCAACTGCATCCGTGGATTTCCTAGGACATCGTACTACCCATCAAGGTATGCAAACTTTGCCGTCGAAGCCCAATTCCATCATAAAAAATTAAGTCAACCAAGACTTTAAATGAATTATAGAATATTTTGGAGTTCTAAACTACTACCTCAAGTTCCCTCCCCGTCTATCAAAACTACTTTATCCGTTATGTAGGCACCTGCGGAATCGAAAAGGACTTAGCAGAAACTCCATCATTTCTTGGTTGTCTTAAGACGAGGAATTAATCCGTCTTGCCTTCAACTCGTAAGCAAATGCCATAACGCTAAGGCATACAGACTTCCAACGACCATTTCTACTCACAACCGATGCTTCTGAATTTGTTATTGGCGCCACCTTAGAACAAGAGATCTACAGATTTCGGAAGCCTATCAGTTTTTACTCGCGTACTCTGCAACCAGTAGACACTAGATACAACATTATTTGGTTGAGAACTTCTCGCCATCCATGACGCATTGCGCTACTTCATCAGCATCATTGGCAGCAGCAGATTTGTTGTTTTTAAAGATCATGCACCATTAGTTAGCCTAATTTGAAATGCGACTTCAACCATCGCAAAATACCCAACAAAAGTAGAAGGACTAAAAATTATTGCAGACGCGCATTTCAGGCCAGATGTCTCTCTACAACCACATTCGCCTTCGCCATTCTCAGTCAACACCGTGACTCCCAGTGAACCTCTTACAAATAGAACAGCGCTGTTACACTTATATTCGAGGATCAGTATCTCGCCACCCCACCAGGTGCGTATGCCGACTCTGAGAAGGTTTACCCATTATTTACTTCACGGTAACGCAGCCCCACAAGCCAGTTCTGCTGACCAGACTTCAGAGAAAGGTTTACAACTCTACTAACTCAATTTCTCACATAGGTAGTAAGGTGACTGTCAAACATCTTACAAATCATTTCTGGAGTCATAGACTCAGACAGAACGCCAAGCGATGGTTCTCTGAGTGTGCTATTTGCCCGAAAAACAAGATAACCCGGTACACATTTCCCAACTACTTCACGCCAAGCCATCGTCTACATCGACAAAATTTATCTGACACAGGTTCAATAATTTAGCTAGCTCCTACCTATGATTGATAGATTTACTTGATGGCCTGCGGCTTAACCTCTTGGCACCATTTCTGCAGACGAAGTCACTAATGGATTAATTTCTGCATGGATAGCACATTATGGTGTTCCCAACGAGGTCATTACTGATAGATGTACTTGCTTCTTATCTGATCGATTTAAAACTAGCTTGCGTGTCATGAGATGCGCGTTACGTCAGAAGAATGCCTACCAACCCCAATCTAACGGTATGGTAGAAAGAATGCATTGGGAACTCAAAGAAGCTTCAGCATCCTCATCCATTAATGGCCGCCGGGTCGATGCATTACTTTTAGTTCTTCTTGATAAGCGTTCCCATATATGTGAATCTTTTAAGACGTCTGCGTCACAACTCTTATATGGCATGGACCTACGCCTGCCTAGTCAGCTCCCACGTTTACTACCCGCAGAGGATGATCCACAAGTCGAAGCTTCTCGCCTTCGACTTCATTTCGGTAACGTGTCTGCCAATCATCCGAGACATGCTCCTCGGCCAGTCTCTGTTCACCCGCAGCTCCACAGCTCCAAGAGAGTACTCGTTCGTAACGACGCTGCTGTTGCACCATTGCAACCATAGCACTGCGGTCCATACCCGTTTTGTTCAGACACCTACATCAGTTAGCATAGACATGTTGAAACGTTTTATCAAACCGCCTCATCCTGGCAACATACAACCTTCTACATGCCTACAATCTCAGCATGGTAATAGATTGCTTTGCATTACATGCAACTGATAAATTTTTCACATTAATTTTTCGTATTCTACGTATCAAATGCAAACTTTTTGCACACCAATTGCGCACTATTTCACGTGACGTGATCTTCATGGATCCACATGATTCATTACTTATATCACAATCAATTCAATTCCTAATAAGGATGAAGTCGGTCCCTTTGATGAATTGCTTTCTGTACACTATACAATGCTTAGTTTATACTGGAAAATGTATGTACATAATGGGTCTGGTATTTATATGAAAATCGCAACCTTGATAAAAGTAACAAGATTGGTTCGTATCCAATTAATCAAAGGAAAGCCTATATTGGATCTAAATGAAAGAATGAAAAATGCTATTGAGTATTCTCGAAAACAACCGGCCATTATCCAAAATAGGCATACAATTTGCTATTCAATTTTTCTCTTTCTGAAAAAATATATGTGCATATACATAATCATTTGTAGATACTCGAAGAGAAAATAATAAAGAAATGTTACTGGTATATGGTAAAATTGATACTTAAATTTTGCACATACGAAAAGTGGGACGAATTTTATTCTCTTTTTGGATTTTTAACATTGATCTGGTTCTACTGCGAGATAAATTGTTGGTAATACTGTTCTTCTGATTTTAATATTTGATTTATAACGGAACTTATTAAGTAAAATCACCATTTCAATTATTCCTTACTTTAAAAGTTAATTAATAACGAAAGTATAATACTAATGAATACAAACTATCTCAGGATTAAATCGGAATCTTGTAATAAATTTAGTCAAAACAAGCGAATCCGAAGCAGACGTGCCCAGGTTCGAGTCCTGTCCGCGGCTAATTTTGGACAGTACGTGATGAGTTCCTAATAATGACGAAACCGGTCAACTGGATGAATTGCCTTTTCCACACCATACAATACTCAGTTTATACTGACAATATTATGTACTTAATATCAAGATGGCACACTTTATTAAAAGTAAACTGGCGACATTTTGAAGATTTTACTGCCGACAGAAATTATTTCCAAAATTATTAACGTTTCACTTTCGATTAGTTTAATGCTTCGTCGTGTAATTTCAATATTTTATTCGCATTCTTACAAGTGAAACGAAGAAAAATGTTTTTTTAGTGGCGAAACAATAATGCTTGCTCCAAAATCATTAATCAACATGATAAACTTTTATATTTTATGGTACTTACACTTTATGCCTGCTGTAAATCCATGCAGTTTGCAATGCATGTCATTATTTCTATAAATTGTTTGCTTCTACTTATCAGTAGCATATTATATTTTAAGGATATTTACATAAACTAAAGCAGATAAAAATCGAACGCCTTATTCATTGCATTATCATTTATATTGTAAAATAAATTCTATAAAGTTCGATGCTAGTATGTATAAGAAGTTGCGAACCTAGTAACAAATTAGTTCAGTTTGTGATCTGAAGGATAAACCAAAGGCAGCATGAACGGAAAGTATAATCTCATGCACATTCGTTTCGCGAATACTGGCCAGAGTGTATTGATTTACTGGGGTAACAGGTGTTCAGAAATAGTTGTAGTTCTCAATTTCGGTGAACTATAGCATAAATTGATATTCATCATTTTGGTATCATGTACCGACTCGGAATCCATAGTGTTAGTACCATGTATCTTTTCGGTAAAATAATGTTGGTATCGGTTACTAACGCAATAGCCATATTGTTAGTATCCTTTACAGACTCGGTATATATATTATATTGAGTGAGTTAGCGTTGAAGCCGCATTTTCGAGACTTTATATAATGTTAGCTTCACTACTGCAGGTTTTCACATTCGTCTAGGAGATTGTACCGTCCTATTATTCCACATTCTTTTACCAAATATATAGTGGCTAAAGGGCGTAATACCGGCTCCTACTGATGAGTCGCCTGTAAGCCCGAAACGAATGTGCATGAGATTATACTTTCCATTCATGCTGTGTTTCGTTTATCCTTCTGGTCACAACTGAACTAATTTGGTACTAGTTTCGCAACAACTAATACATACTTGCATATATCTTAGTTCTCCGCAACAAACAGTATTTAAAAATTCGATGCTGTTTGTCGCGGAGAACCAATATATATGCCAGTATGTATTAGGTGTTGTGCAACGAGTAACAAATTAATTCAAATATGATCAGAATGATAAACGAAAGCCAACATGAACAAAAGGTATACTCCCATGGGCACATACATTTCGTGCTTACAAGCAACTCATTAGTAGGAGCCGGTATTACGCCCTATACCCACTATATATTTGGATGAGGAATGTTGGAGAATTGGACAGTACAGTCTTCTATATGACGGTGTATACAATCAGTGGCGGAGGTATAATGTTACATGGAACTGGCGCATTAAAAACACATCTTTCTCGCAAAATCTGTTGTTTACATTTTAGTTTGAAAATGTTTAAAAATATTAATACGGCTGCAATTATGTTTTTAATTTAAGTCGAAACATAAATCGTTTTTTAATAGATTGAGGTATTACAAATCATGGATACATAACGTATACATATGCATGCACATCAAAACTAAAAATTCGTCAGTGCGTGTGCGTATGTGCGTAAATGAATTTGCGTTTCTCATTAATTCATGTATAACGTATGTTATGGATTCAACAAAATCTGTCCTGCTATTTGATATTTATCCTCCATGCTGCTTAATATTGACTATATAATTTGAAAGGTAATCGAGTTTATTTGTGACGAAAAAATCCCCATTTTATACGGTGTTACGTGTACCTGCTTTAATATAGAATTATGCTTCAATACCAAATTTATTTCACTATTCAAAGTGCAAATGCATACAAATTGGTGAACTAAAATTATTTATAGAAAATTATATTAGTGTCATATACGACATTTAAATTTGCAAGTTAAAAACAATTTGTTATCCCATCTTAATTTTTCCCGTTTATGCACAAATACGTTTATTAAAACTAGCCAAGCAACTACCGAAATGCAGAACCATTCATTCAATATCAGAACGCCAAATCCGATCAGATTTCTTAATATTTTATCGAAGAAGAAACAGGTTTCGTTACCAAACGAGGTTCGCGCTTATGGAAAACAGTTTTCCACCTCCATAAAAAATTAATATAGTATTTGAAGCAGAGGTTAAATCACAATTCAATAAGCTGTCTAATTTAAAATCGATAAATTATGACTACCAATGACAGTTTAATGCAAATTTCGTTGACATTTCCCACTAATATCAAAATTGGTCACAGTCAACAAAATATCCGTTGGATAACGCACACATGACTGCTTCACGAGAAGTGGAAGAAGACCATTGTATTTGGTCGGGCGGGCCATGCAATTTACATTATCAACAGCTACAGGATTTTCTCCAACATCCATGGTCAATGAAGGGCACATAAGACGGCCAAGTGAACCCTTTACTCAGGATCCCATCAGCACTGCACCATTGAATATATTCAGAAGCGCCCGCAACATCTAACTGAATATGTGAACGCCACACAGCGGGAAGACTATGCCAGATGACCTACACGCACTCGCCAACATACTGGTGACTAACTCATAGTGGTAAAGGTGAAAACAATGGTACTACAAGCTGTCAATAATTGTCCCTACGCGTGGAATAGGTAGAAGCAGAGCAGAATACCGTTTTCGTTAACATGCTCAATGGACTACGCGCTTTCACGCGTGATCGTTTAAGCAGGGTGCCAAGGCCTACTCCTGAAGGGAAGATGTTGCAGAAGCCACTTTTTAGGCCTAGAACACTATAGTGGTCTTATAAAAGGTTGATGTGAATACAAGAGTAAGTCACTGAAAAAGTGCACCGATTTAGATAAAGCAAAATCAAAACATTAGTAGAAATATCAGTCGAGCCGCATAAGTGAATACGAAATAACAATACTTTTTTATATATTTTACTGAATAAACGCGCCTTATACAAGCAAACTCCTGTATGTAATTAATTAAAAATATAGCATTTATGTTTTGGCTGAATAACGTCGTCTAATCGTTTGGAAAACTGAATAATAATGATATCAGTACAGATAACAAACTTAATCACTGAGTTAAAGATAATTAAGTCTTGGTTAGATGAAACGATTTTAGAAAACTCGAAGGGAATCCGCATAAATAACGCAGCTAGTGTGGGTGGTCAGAATAAAAAATACGTGAACTCTCAAATATGTTGATTGATTTAACTCCAATTTCACCTCATAGATAATCTGTTGGTCCGGCTGCCGAGCAAAATCTGCCTAGAACATTTACATTTGAAATGCCTGTGGCAAAAGTCTCCCTCATAATCTGGAACACCTTCCACATCTGGACGCTGACTATCAGTCATTTACAGACAATTAGCTTGTGTAATTAAATGAACATTGGTTGAGCGAGCAGTGATAAGATTCACTGTAATCAAGGTTGCCGTCTTGATATAAGCACCTGACCTATTATGTACATACATTTTGTCAGTCGGTTTGATCCTCGATTGTCAATTTACCGTCGAACTGTGATGATGATCATGGAAGTTCGAAACGCGTCAATGCGTGCGACTGGCGATAGTTTTGCTATGTTGTCCGACGACTGGTTAAGTACAATGGGATTTGTGTGTACGTCAAGCTCGCAAACCTTTTTTAAAGAATTCATCCAGTAGACCTGTTTCGTCCTTATTGGGAACTCATCATGTATAGGCCAGAATTCTCCGAGAACAGGGCTCGAATTTTGGCCAGTACATGATGTGTTCCCAATTAGGACGAAACCAGTCTACTGGATGAATTGCCTTACTTACATATGTAAGTAATTAATGGGCCAGGTGCTTATATCAAGACCACAGCCTTGATTATAATAATTGTTATCACTGCTCGCGCAACCAATGTTTGTTTATTTATTTAAATATTCATGAGTACTTTGGTCGTAAATACATACCGACCGCACATGCTTTTAAGAACATTGGCGCTTTTCAGCATTGACTTAAACTCATCAAAGCACAACAGTTAATTGACCGACAGGAGAAATCGAAATATGACACATATGATCTTGGGATGCAAAGCTGTGAATTCATCCTCCCCCAAATTCATTCTCAGAGAATTTCACTTGCTGCCGATATTCTTGCTACAGAAATGGTATGTTAGGCTAGATGACAGCGGGATCAAGATAACGGTAGCGACTACGGTCGCTTAATCCTTGGCAGAACTATTGTAATACAGCTATCTTTTGTCAAGTAGGGCTGAATTGTGAGGTTTCATTGCGCAGTTAACACCTGATAATAAATAAGAGGTGACAGAATATGAGAAAGCATACTAGACATGGAGGGATAGTTTTGGCTGATTTAGATTAATTTGGCCAACGATGCCTCCAAATCAGATGTTACGCGCGGAAGTTGCTCGTCAGTTTTAGATGACAGACAATTTGAAAGAAGGCAAATTGTCAGTCTGCTTTGCCCAACATCAGAAGGAATGGTGGAGCTGGTGTTATTTAACCACACTATATTACTAAGTATACATTTAATAAATATGCCGTTGTGAAGCCTCAGTCCTTAAACACTGATGTTACGCTTATCTTTCTGTCGCGGTGGACTACTTTGGAATGGAAACACAGCTGGTAATCTTCATTGCAAATAGATCCAATCTCGCCGTGTTACCTCCCTGCTGGATGCCTATTAAGGAATTTTGTTTCGCGTCAGTTAGTTTAACTAAAAACAGTTACTATAATGCTGTACATCTGGTTAAAAGACAAAGGATTAGTTTTCATTTTAAGGGTAAAATTTTTATTTAACTAAGATTTAACATAACATACATAATCCATCATTGTCTGTTCACCACGTTCTATCTCCGGTTGGTTTTCGTATTTGAAAAATGTTAGTAACATTCTTCGAAGAATATCAAATAGTATTTCAATCTGAATTGGATACTCGAATAGAAACTGATTTTAATTTAAAAAATTCCACCAAGAATTGCAGATAGACTCAGCTTCAGCACATTTAAGCGGTGAATAAATAATATCAGCTAATCCAATATCTATTTTATATACAATGTAAAATTGAAATCGTTACGAGATCATTTTTAATTCACTTGCATTGTTATGTCAATGCTCCTGCAAACAAATATCATGAATAGTTAATTCATTTTTGTCAGTAATTTAATTATTCTAATTATGAATGCGAAAATGATCGCCATTCATTTGAATATCTACCTATGGACTCAATTTGGCGCTGACACGTCTAATGAAGTCTTAATTTAAATGTTCCTTCTCCAGTCATTCTTCGCTCCAATAATTCTACTGTTAGCATAAGTTAGATTTAGTTAAACGCAAAATATGCTTGTGTACAAACTGAAATGCAAACCAGTAAGCATGTAAGGTAATAATGCCTCAGTCAAAAAGAGGATATGCAGGATATGGTATAAAGAACGGAAGTTGGTATATTAATTGATAGACATTCAAACACCGAAAATATCGCGCTTGTTACCATTCACCTTATTTCATATGCATAAAGTTGAAATAACTAATTTTGATGAAGTGGTCGCTAAATTTCTGCGTTGCTTTTACTAAAGAACTATTGTTTAGAATGGAAGTCATTCGGTGGACTTTAGCAGCAAATGTTTCATAATATCTTAAAACGAAGACAATTAATTAGTTACTCGAAAAAGAAATGATACTTCATTCTATTAATTGTTAATTTAGTTGCTATGTTATACGGTCTGTAAGCCATTTATTGATTAGTCGCTAGGCTTCTCCATGACTGTCCACCAGTAGTCTTTAAGTAATTGAGACAGCTATTTAGATGGCCATTACGGTTATCCAACGAAGAATGTTGACAACCATTGAAAGACAAATAAATTCAACTTCAAAAGAAGCTGCACCAACGCGAGACGCTTTTTCATTCCAAGCAAAATTAAAACTCGCGTGAGTCGTTTGTTAGATTGTACATTAGTTAACCGGTGAGGCAGCCGGTTAATCAATTAGTAAGTCAGCTATTTCATACATTGTTCAATAATTCATCGTGTCATTCAATCAATTCCGTGTCTCGTACCTATATTATCCAAATACAAGACTGAAAAAAAACGCCTAATTGAGGAAGCCGAAATATCAGTGATGTCCAGAATTTACCTACAATCTGTATATTAAACAATAATTGATTGCGCGTGTGGTGGTAACAATTCTTTAAATCAAGTTTGCGAGCTTGAAGTAAACACCAATCCCATTGTATTTAACCAGTCTACGACTGGCGGTCGTTTTGTTATGTTGTTCGAAGACTGGTTAAATACAATGGGATTGGTGTTTACTTCAAGCTCGCAAACTTGATTTTAAGAATCTGTATATTGATAGTTTATACATTTATTCATTTGGAAATTCAGTCAGTCAGTCGGTCAACAAATAATCGGATAAATCAGTCAATCTCAGTTAAATTAAATTGGTCTGCTGTCTATCGGTGGACTCAGTTTAAACGCTAAAACTGTAAATGCAATTTAAAATCAACACGTTTTACTTGTGGTACAGAACAACTCGGATTGTGTATAATTACTGACAACAAACTAAAACGAATGAAGAAGCGAACATTTTTTGCGTGCTAAAATACGCTAGTGAGCCTAGAAAAGAGGGGTCAAAATGAATCAGCCTGCTAATGATATGCCTGCAGTGGAGTCTATTTATCGAGATGAAAACAGCATCTTAGATTTGTGCATTTTCAATGAGTTAACAGCATCAAAACCGACTGTTAATTAAGTTGGTTATTTCTCCTCTCACTCTTCAGGTTGTTGCTTCATGCGCAATGTGTTTTATTCGAAAATGAACTTTTATTATTTAAGATTTGTATAAAAAGGTAAAAATGAAGAAATAGCGTACACAAGAGTTTTACGGTGTTTTCGCTGGCTAGAATTTTTTCAGTAAGTTGTCGATTTTATTTAACACATTTTATGCTATGTAAAATTCAATATGCACGATTTGACTCAATTAACCTTTTCTTTACCATCCTTTTAGGTATACATATATAAAAATCTATTTTGTATTTTAAATATCGAAAGACTTTAAGTTAAACAATAAAAAATCACAAATTCAACGAGGGGTACTGACAATTATATGCTGAAATTAAATTTGCTTTCATTGAATAAGCATCAATCTATATTTTTTCATTGGTCTCACTTCATTTTGTAAGCCCGCCCTGCATTACACGCACTGAAGTATTTTTTGAAATTTGATTGCGGAGTGCCAGCTTCATATTTTCCAATGCCGCGTTTTGCGTACGCGGGTTCTAGCTTTGCAACAAAGATGTTATAGAACCACATTTCCACTAGGACGAATACAAACCCAGCCCGATTGAAGATGCACTGAAGTGATTGGACTATCTATGCTCATCATTAGAGCGGGACAGTAAGAGGATAAATTTGGATCGCACAGAGATGTTGTCAACAAACATGATAGTTTCCTATACTTTGAATATGTCTAAAACTTTGACAGCCATTCCTCAGAATGTATAAGTACATTATTGCTTTTAATTGTCGGAGTTCAGTTATATTGTGCGATTGGTTAAATATGACAGATTTTTATCATAAGTTTGAAATATTGTTCAAGATAATCAGTTTCAGCAGATGTACACCAAAGTATTACTTGACAGAACAACATTTATAAAGAAGGCAATAGTTTTAAAAATTTGTAATTGGGTCTACCCAGAATCTATGCATTAGACTATTTATTCAGGCACCAATAATGGGAGTTAACTGGGCTGATCGAGTTATCACCCATGTTGAATTCATTTAGCAAAATAGCAGATTAATTTCAACTAGGTTGTGCGTTGCTTTAAATTGATGATGAAAATTCAAGTCGAAGCTCATCAGTATCTGAATCTTGTTGGACTAATTTAAAAATAGTAATGGTCTTTTATTTAGTTCAGAAAATTTGGCTACACTGGTTAAAGTATCCTATCAGCTCGTCATGTCTGTATAGTTGTAAGGTAATTTATATTTTGAAGATCAGAGATAGATTAGACGAAAAGGAAGCAAAATATTTTCCAGTGACATACATAAAAATGAGTAAATTATCAGAAAATTTGATTTCTTATTTTTGAAATATAGACGTTTAAATTTAATTTTTTTAAGTTCCAAATCTATCAAGGTATCATTTAACTGAGCATAATATTTTGCGTAAATAAATAGTTCAAATAGGTTCAGAAGGACAAACCGCAGTCGGCATGAAAAAAAGCTGTAATGTCCTTTGCATATGCATTTCGTGCTACCTGGCGACTCACCATTAGGAGTCGGTACTTCTCTCTATACCCGTTATATATTTACTCAAGACGATAAAATCTCTTATACTATTGTGTATACAATTAGTAAAGAATTTAATTTCGTATAATGTTTTTGGTAGTGCGACATCAAAACAAACTCTCTATGTATAATATATAACAAGATTGTAAGGGGTACCAACAAGAATTTTCAAGTTATCGCGCATGTAGAGGGTAACAGCATATTAATTTTCGAGACACTGAATCTGTAAATAATACCAACTATTTGTTTTTCATGTTACGAAGTCCGTAAACCGTACCAACATAAAGGATTTTTAAATAGCTTGCGTACAAAAAGCACATACAACTATTTTTTTTAGATACCGAAACTGCAAAGATTACCTCCAAAATAGTTTTTCAGATACAAAGTTTGATATGGATAACAAAAGTTTATTTTAGAAATACCAGGCTTTTAATGGATACTAGATCAGAAGTTCTGAATACCAAGTAATTCTGAATTTATGTTATCTCAGAAAATCGATAAACTCTTCCCTTGATGGATATATGTATTCGTTTTTGCGAAATGGACCATATAATATGAGTTATCATGTATTTAAATAAACGTCACTAAATTGAGATAATCACCAATCACATTATATATATATATATATATATATATATATATATATATATATATATATATTTGGCAGTATAAAAGTAAGCATTGTATAAGTTAGCAAAGGATATTCATCCAGTAGACCTGTTTAGTCATTATTGAGAACTCGTAAAATACTGTCCTGGATTTTGTCGCTCAAAGTACTTGGCGAGTTCTCAATACGGATGGCTGGTCTAATAAATTGAATACCTGTATCACCAAACAAAGTGCATAGTTTATACTGATATATATATATATATATATATATATATATATATATATATTAAGGACGTGGTGTTTTTCTCAGGATCAAAACCATGATCTGAATAGTTGTTATTACCACTCGTACAACAGGTGATTTTCTACAATATAAAGTAATTTGAAACTAATGCGCAAGTAGCACAGTTGTGGAAACAGATCACGTATTCCTTAGACCGCTAATATGGTTAACCTAAACACGCTACAATTTAAATTTTTAACTATATCTGTCAGGGCTGTTTAATTTATAGAAAACACGTTTTTTATTTTTATTTAACGTCTAACGAGAATTAGCATGTTCAGCTTTAGCTTGGATAGCGAAATATAGCTCTATGTTTACGCTGAATTCAAATAATTGTTCGAGATTTCTTGGAGTATTTAGTTTAAATTCAGTATCCTCTCAGAATGCACTGCATGAAGAGTGGACAAATTTGTGCACAAATGACGACGAACCCCTGAATCTGTGTGTCAGGGATGCAATTTCAATCAATAACTTGAATTGCTGGAAGAACATCATTTCAAGTTTACAGTACGACCCATCAGTTTGGCGAAATCAGTTGGACGAAATAACATTCTATAAGACAAACTCTCAGCTTAACGGGAAAGCATTAGAAAGCCATGTAGAAAAACATGTGAGTCTGATAAAAAATTCAAAACTTCTTCAATTAATTTTCCGTAATCTAAATTTATAACATTTTTATACGAACTCAATCAATCATGTTCCAAAATAAAACGTTAACTTTATTTTTATAACATTTTGTGTTTAAAATATAGTATTGCAATTTTTATCTTAAGAGAGTTGGCAATATGTGACGGAGAACTCTGTATATCTTCCAATGTATCATATTATACCTTTCAATATGTACACACACAGAGAATATATATATATATATATATATATATATATATTATGAAGAGAACGATGGATAAGAAAAGATTTATATGAATATTTTTCATTCGAATTAAGAAAGATATGAGGCATTGTAGCATAGATTTATTTTACAGCAGGTATTTACAACACAATTAGCAAAGTATATATTTTCGCCAAACTGAACTCGATTGCATATCTGGTACATTCAATAGCGCATTTCGATACATCTACAGCATCAACCAGGAAGCGGGAAATGCACTTAAAGATGCACATACACAAAATCAATTCTCCAGCTTATTTTCAATTATTGCACAAACTTCATTCGTTTATTTAGCAGCGGATTAAGTTTGCTGCAATGAAACGCTTCTATCTACGCGCAACTTTTTTAATTTCTTGCTGCATTTATATAATTAAACGAACACTGGTTGCGCGGGCGGTGATAAAAATTATTATAATCAAGGTTGCGATCTTGATATAAACACCTGACCCATTAATCACTTACATATGTCAGTATAAACTAAGAATTGTATAGTGTAGATAAGGCAATTCATCCAGTAGACCGGTTTCGTTCTTATTGGGTTTTCAGCGGGTACTGGTCAGATTTTGCGGCGGACAGGGTTCGAACCTGGGCACATCTTCTTCGGAATCTTGTGCTCTAACCACTGAGCGACTTTGCTGGTGCGGCAGGCATAATGTGCTGATCATCTCTGACGTGCGTATAAATAGACGATTTTGCAGTATTCGATTGACGGAGTTTAGCCTTTACGTTTATATTTGGAATACGTTTTGTTGTATAAAAAAAAATATTATAAGTCATATGAAAAGTTACTGCACATTTAATTATTTGGTATATAACAAAAATATGTGTAACATGCGGTAGGGAGGCTCAGTGGTTAAAGAAACAGATTACAAAGCAAATGGTTCCAGGTTTGAGCCCTGCTCGTAGCAAATTCTAAGTCACACGTACAGAGTTCCCAATAAGGACAAAACCGGTCTACTGGATGAATTAAATACTATGTATTGCGGAGAATTAATACATAAGCAAGTATGTATTAGGTGTTGCGAACCTAGTAACAAATTAACCAGTATATATTTTGGTGAGGAATGTGGGATAATGGGACGGTACACTATGGTTTCCGAGTCGTTACTTCGTACCAACATGATGGATATATATGTATGCTACAGTTCACCGAAATTGAGAATTACAACTATTTCTGAACACCTGTTACTCCAGTAAATCCATACACTGTGGCCCTGATCGATATTAGTTATCACATTTCGCGGTAAGCATGACATCATTGAAATCAATCTATAACAGTTAAATACTGTTTGTTGCGGAGAACTAATATATATGCAAGTATGTATTAGGTGTTGCGAACCCAGTAACAAATTAGTTCAGTTGTGACCAGAAGGATAAACCAAAGGCAGCATGAACGGAAAGTATAATCTCATGCACATTCGTTTCGTGTTTACTGGCGATTCATCAGTAGGAGCCGGTATTACGCCCTTTAACCACTATATATTTTGGTCAAGAATGTGGGATAATAGGACGATACAATATCCTAGTCGAATGTGTAAATCTGCAATAGTGAAGCTGACGTCATATAGTCTACGAAAATGCGACTTCAACGCTAACTCACACTATATAATATATAAACCGAGTCTGTAAAGGATACTAAAACTATGGCTATTGTTTTAGTAACCGATACCAACATTATTGCACCGAAGAGGTACATGGTACTAACACTATGATTTCCGAGTCGGAACATGGTACCAACATGATGGATATCTATTTATGCTATAGTTCACCGAAATTGAGAATAACAACAGATTCTATTTTATATTTCATTATGTATGTAGCAGCTCATCAGTAGGGGCCAGGTATTTGATCTAACCACTATATATTTGTGTGTGGGATAGTGAACATAGTAAGCACATTTAAAAGCATATTCACTCGCCCGCAATAATTTTTGTTTAAATATTTCTAATGGTGTAAGTGTTCAAAGTATTAAGCAGGGTTCTGTAGGTATTTAGTGGCAGTGTAAATCGAAGTTGACCTAGAATGGAAAGATCTGTTTATTTTTGTCCTGGTTTTAATTTTGGACATTTTGTTTTGTGATGGTCTGGGTGTTTTCAGGGCGTACGGTAGGAGTGAGCATGCTACGTGCTATGCCGTCATTAGTTTTCTACTTTGAGTTTTTGTCAGACTTTGGTTTAGGAAAACTGCCGCTAGTATCTATTTCAATTGAAATATCAAAATAAAAACAAAACTGACAAAAAATAACGACATGGATGTGTACTCGGTATATCACGCTGTTCAGGTGAAATAAGCTTCATTACTCCTGATTAATGCTTGAACGTAGACCTTGCTGCAACTCAGTCGGCTGTTTAACTATATATATATATATATATATATATATAATTATTTTTTCGATTCTTGCTCTTCTCTCGAAGTTTTTTTCCGTTGCCCTCTATGCTTTCGGTTACTCGTAGTTATTCTGCGGTTTTGATTTTATTGTTACCAATTCCATTGTTAATGATGCATTAGATGATATCCATAAGGGTGAAATTTAATTCCACGTAGAACTGGACTTCCTGATTTCACTTGTTTGAGCGAATTCATGGCTAAGTTGTATAGATGAGTAACTTTAACGTTCACGGCAATATCTTGTTATATGATATTTTGTGCTCCGATGTCGGCTAATTCCTTTTCTGTATACGTGTTTTGCAATTCAGAACAAATATTTGTATTAAAAAGATGTCGTTCTTAGAAAACTTATTCAGTATTTGCTGTTTTTATGGCTGATTGATGTCGAAAAGCAGATTAGCATCAAGACCACAGGACACAATCTGTTTTTAAAATGATATTTACTTCGAAATTTCGAGAAAAACAATTTTTTTGATATTTATTTTTATTGTAATAATTGTTACTAGGCTATTAATTTTGAGAGATATTATTCAAAGTACTTCTGTTTCGCGAGGTTAATAATTCGATACCAACTTTAGCTCATTTTAAGTAATAGTTATTGAGGCAAATATTCGTATTGTGTTTAAATATTTAGGCAAAATTTTATAATACCAACTCGTTTAATCTAATTTAATTAAGATGTATCTAATTTACAATTTGACCCTGCTGGCTACTCATCAGAAAGTGCATTTATTGTACCATAGAATAATTATAGAATTAATCTAATAATCGTTATCATAGGATCGGAGCAATCTCCAAAATATATTCGTATTAAAGTAACATTTTGATGCTAATCAAATTACGCAACCGAAACGTACATAAAGAGGCATTCACCGATACTCTATATGCTTAATTGATTATATGGTAGCGTTAACGTCTACAACGAATATAACGCAGCTTTACATCTAACAGTGTTATTCGTCACGGTTGTCCCCTTTCCCAATTCTTGTTTAATTTTGTTATCGATGCTATTATGAACTACACTCTTCCACATTCAGGATGCAGGTGTTGAAGTTCTTCCGCCTGTCAATAGACAATTTGACTATGCAGACGATATTGTACAATTATTCTTCAATCGAGATGCTGTCCAGGCCACCTTGAATAGATTAGCAGACGTTGTTCCATCTTTCGATATGAAATTCGCACCTTCTAAATGTAAGATACTTTTACAGAATCACCCACCACTCACTCCAACGTTGCGAATGCAGAACGAAGATCTAGATATAGTTGGCAGGTTTACATATCTTGGGAGCTCTATCAATATTTAAGAAATATGTCCGACGAGGCGAGAATAAGAATCACGAAAGCTCGAGTAGCTTTCTCAAAATTTCGTCATTTATGGAGAAACGTGAGTATTTCATTCTGCCATAAAGGTCGTGTTTAAAATTCATCCGTATACGCAGTTTTACTATACGCTAGTGAAACTTGGCCTCTTAGAGTTGATAATTTTAGACTTTAAAAGGCATTCGACCATCGTTGTTTGAAAAGTACTGCATATGTTAGTTACCACAAACGAATAACTAACGTTGACATCTATAGACGTATATTTGGATCTCTTTTAATAAGTGCTCTTCTTTGGAAAAACAAATAAGGCTCCACGTCAAGTAGAATCGTCTTCGTAACCTTCTTTTCTTAATAGGGCCAAGTTAGCTGTGAGGTTTGGTTTGTTTATGACAGTGAAAGCCGCAGGGAAGCTGTATTGCTGATGTTGCCTTGCCCGAATTCTAACTTGGCCATAATGGTGTTGTGAAGAGATTTAGTTTGCCTCATTTCTGTGAGTTATTCTGATTTGAAATAAAAATTATGCGAAAACCATGAAATGAATAAAATAATAACTTACTTTGTGACCAGTACTAAAGACGTGTTTCGAAATTGAATAAGCCAAATTATAAGCTAGCATAAAACCTAATTGAACACCAGCGGACTCAGCGTAAGATACGTACTCCACTCTTGGTAGGCACTGTTATATGGCACTTTTCAAATAATTAAATTCAGAATATATCGTTCATCAGTATCTTGAATTGTGAAACAATTATCTACGCATGTATTATTTCGGGAGAACTCACGTTTTAACATTCTGACATTTGTATATGACATTGTGCCAATCTTGGTTTCGAGTTAAATCTTGCCTTTACCAAACTTGTACATGTATCTAAACTCGCAAACCACATTTTAAGAGTAATACACATATAAAAAGTAAATTATTTACCTTTCACAAAAATTCCTTTTTGTAGTAGTAAATGACCAGATCTCAGACATAACTTTGCAATACAGGGAGAAAGACATTTACATGCAAACACGCACACAAACAGACACAAACGCATACACACCTGTGGCTTTAAATCAAGTTTGTGAAGTAAAACACAATCCCAAGATGGCCCAGCAGTTGTCGGACGACCTTAACAAAACTACATAATCGTAGAAATATATATATATATATATATATATATATATATATATATATATATATATATATATATATATATATATATATATATATACGTTATTATTGTAAGCTAACATATTATAAGATTACAAATACATTTAATCTTATTTGGAAAATCACCAGGTACTCGTTAGAATTGTCACAGCTGGAGATCGAACCGAAGCACATTTAATTCCGATTATTACACCACCAAAGCTGTACATTTTGGATTTCTTGTCTGATGAAGCATATAAATCATCGCTTTCCACCTATATTTCCAGATGGCCACCAGCGATCTGCCTTTGTAGACTAGAAACCATGCAATCTGAGAAAGAGAAAGGGAACTGAAATTTTGAATAAAAATTTTTAGATGACCTAAATTGCCGTGAGACATAATTGCCACGTTGAGAGATCTATCACGACATTCCTCTTAGAGATATATTTGACGTGTCCAGTGAAAGCGAAATAATTTTTTTCTGGTGCATCGCAAGTGATCATTTTCCTCGAAGCTTTCTCAGATTATCATTTTTAACACACGCAACTAAGAAAATGTTAAGCGAACGAATAATGTATTCAATAGAAAATCAGTATGTTCTTCTTATGAAAATATGGACAATCTAAAACTCATGGTCTGAACTTCGTATAAATATGCCTCATCAACACGTGCTTAGAGTGCGCAAGAGTGCCGTTAATCACCTGGTTATAAATACCGTCTACCAAATAATAAGAAGCAACAAAATGTTATTTATTTGATAAAGAATTATTCTCAAACACGTTGCGATAGTATGTATTAGGTGTTGCCCATCTAGTAACAAATTATTTCAGTTGTGACCAGAAGGATAAACCAAAGGCAGCATGAACGGAAAGTATAATCTCATGCACATTCGTTTCGTGCTTACTGGCGACTCATCAGTAGGAGCCGGTATTACGCCATTTAACCACTATATATTTTGGTCAAGAATGTGGGATAATAAGACGGTACAAATGTACCGTCTTATTATCCCACGGAGTCATCTGTATGGCACGCGATTAAAATTGCATGTGAAGCAATGTAGAAAAAACGGACGATGCGGCTTCTAATGAAATCTATAACACCAGACGTCGTCTCAAGCTAGCAAAACCAGTCGCCACACACACGCCAGAATATACGGCATGCCGATGGTGCACAAGTTATTTGGAACGAGCAATTTGCTGCCATTAGGCCTAATAATGTCAATAATCAGCTCTTGGCAGCAAAATCTATACGGCGAACTTAGACAACCCTACAGGCAGTACAAATTAAAATGTCAATCAACTTTGTTCACGTTACGTTTGAATTTTTAAATAATATGAGGTCGTACAATATCATGAATAAAATGTGTATTTACAGAGTTCCTTTTGGCGTGACTAACAACATTCTCTCTATTTATTATAATCAAGGTTGCGATATTGATATAAACACCTGAACCATTAATTACCTACATATGTCGGTATAAACTAAGAATTGTATAGTGTAGAAAAGGCAATTCATCCAGCAGACCGGTTTCGTCCTTATTGGGAACTAATCATGTACTGGCCAGAATTTGCCGCGGACAGGATTCGAACCTTGTCACGTCTGCTTCGGAATCTGGTGCGCTAACCACTGAGCCAACCTCTCTATTTTCATCGATAATAACTATCTATCACATCTTAGGTATACAAGTTATATAAAAATTCTCCTCGATAAATACAATAAAGATGTACAATTCAATTGTAGTTGTCAATATTTCAGGTAAGTCGACGGAGTGGCGGTTGTCAGTCCGCTAGTTATAATACTACCTGATGTCTACTTGGAACATCTAGCAACGTCGAAACAGAAACAACTTGTTCAGGAAATCTGCTATAAACATTTGAGGTATTTAATTTGCAAATTCTGAAGTATGAATTAAGATGTGGAGGAAATTAAATGCCTAAAGATTTTTTGACAATATGGACCATCACATTTAGTTAACGTGCGAGTGCGCAAATCCTCAGTCCAACACACCGTCTTTTCTGGATGTATGGCTATAAGGACCAGAAGGCAGTTGTATTAAATTAATATATTATTAAAACCAGACATAAACTAGACAGTTCATCCACTACTACAACGTTGTTCCCATTTAACAAAATAGAAATTTTATACACAAATTATTCTGCAGAATAAATATAATCCTTTCAGAACAATTTCAATGCCAAGAATATTCAGTGCACAAAAATTAATTTATCAGAAAACGAAAGTTTCGTTAAAGCACCGAAGAAGCCTAAACTACGACAAAAAAAGAATAAACCACACCAAAACACGTTATATGCTGTTTAAAACTTTTAAGGGGTCACACCATTTAAAATATTTACTCTAAGATTAATAAAGCCTTGAATTCTCGGATCCTTAATGACAATAAAATATATGATAGATAGATACTGTTTGTGGCAGCCAAATAATATTTATGCAGTTGTGTATTAGGTGTTGCGCACATAGTAATAAATAAGTTCAAATATAACCAGAAGGGTAAACCAAAGAAAGCATGATCATAAAGTATAATCTCGCGCACATTCGTTTCGTACTTACTGGTGACACATCGGTAAGTGCCAGTATTACGTCCTTTACTCACCATAAATTTGGGTGAGAAATGTGGGAATATAGGATAGTAAAAACTCCTAGGGTTTTAACGTATGCCAAAGTTCACCAAATTGGGAAGTTCAAATATTTCTGAACATCTGTTACTCCAGCAAATCCATACACATTGGTCCTGATCGAAATCAGTCATCAAAATGAATGAAAATCATGAAATCATTCACTTAAATTTATAAAAGTTAGATTCTGTTTGTGACCGAGAACATATAAAATGAAATTCTTTATTAGGTGTTCCGCATGTAATAACAAATTATTTAAAATATTACCAGAAGGATAAACCAAAGGCAGCATGGAAGGAGAGCATAATCATGATATCACTAAATTAAATCTATAACAGTTAGATACTGTATGTGGTGTAGAACTATATATATATATATATATATATATATATATATATATATATATATATATATATAAATGTGCATTAGATATTCCGCACTTTGTTACAAATTTATTCAAATGTGATCAGAAAGATAAACAAAAGACAGCATGAAAGACGATTATAATCTTGCGCACATTGGTTTCGTGCATACTGGTGACTCATCAGTGTGAGCCGATAGTACGCCCTATACTCATTATATATTTGGGTAGGAAATGTTGAAATATAGGACGGTACAATCTCCAAGGCTTCTAATGAATGATAAAGTATACAAAAAAGGAGAATTCCAACTGTTTCTGAACACTTGTTGCTTCAGCTAATCGATACATTCTGGCCTCGATCGATATCAGTTATCATATTTTGTGGTAATCATGACATCATTCTCTTAAATATGAAACAGTTAGACACTGTTTGTGGACGAGAACTAATATTAATGTAATTTTGTGATATATTTCCGCATCTACTAACAAATTATTTCAAATATGACCAGAAGGATAAATCAAAGACAGCTTGAACGGAAAAGCCAATTTCGCGCACATTCATTTCGTTCTTACGGGCAACTCATCAGTAGGAGCCGGTATTGCGACATCTATCCACTATATATTTAAGTGAGAAATGTGGAAAAATCGAACGATACAATCTGCTATGATATCAATGTATTCCATATTTCTCAAAAATTGAGAATTATAAATATTTCTGAACAATTTTTACACCAGAAAATCCATGCATTCCGGCCTTGATCGATCGCAGTTACAACATTTCGCGGTAATCATGAGATCATTCAGTAAAATATATAAAAAGTTAGATACTGTTTGCTTTGGAGAACTATATATATATATATATATATATATATATATATATATTCAATTGTGTATTGGGTTGTGCGCACTTTTAACCAATTATTTCAAATATGACCGGAAAGATGAACCAAAGACAGCATGAACAGAAAGTATAATCTCGCGCACATTCGTTTTGTGCCTATTGGGGTTCATCAGTAGGAGCCGCTTCTATGCTGGTTACTCACTATATTTTTTGGTGAGGAATCTGGGAATATGGGACAGTACAATCTCCAGGAATTTTAATGTATGATAAGGTTAAAAAATAGAGAGATATACAACTGTTTCTGAACACCTGTTTCTCCAGCAAATCGATATACTCTGGACTTGATCGATATGGCTTATCAAATTTCGCGGTAATCATGACATCATTCACTTAAATATGTAATAGTTAGATACTTTTTGTGGACGAGAACTAATATTAATGCATTTGTTTAATAGGCGTTTCGCATCTAATAACAAATAATTTCAAATATGACCAGAATGATAAATCAAAGACAGCATGAAAGGGAATTATAATCTCGTGCACATTTATTTTATGCTGACAGGTGACTCATCTACAGGAGCAGGTATTACGGCATTTACCCACTATGTTTTTAATTGAAAAGTGTGAGTAAATAGAACGATATAATCTGCTATGATATTAATGGATACTAAATTTTAGCAAAATTAAGAATTATATATATTTCTGAACACATTGCTCCAGCAAATCCATATACTCTGGCCTAGATCAATATCAGTTATTAAATTACATTTTCAGTTTAAATACAGCTAACTTAGTGGAGAACTTTTCTGCATTACCTGCATCCCAATTTATAACACTCCCATTACAAATCAGGAAAACCTCCTGAAGATTTCAAAATGTAACATAGAACAGAATTAGGTGTATTGGAATTTGTCGAATGTTAAATCCTTAAACTATAGCTAAGTAAACAAATAAAGTTCGTAAATTATTTTAATATGACCCGTTATTTCTAGTCTGTGCGACTATTTGAAAATAACGGTATTGATATTTATGTCAAGCTTTCAAACTTGCCTTAAAAAATTGTATTCGACACCCACGCAATCCATGATTGTTAAGACTAAAACGTATATGCACATGTGAAAGACTGCAGGCCACTACATATGGGTGCCGCGTATATAATTTTGCCTCTATTATTTATGCAATGCGGATTGTTCCTTGCTATTCACTATACAGTCGCGCTCTGATGATGATCATAGAAGACCGAAACGCATCAGACCTTTTAACTTACTGAAAGGTAGCTATGTTGTGCCACAGGTAAGACGCAATTGGATTGGTGGTTATACCAATCTAGCACATTTTTTCACATCCAGCGCAAACATTGATTTGTAAGCTTATAATTTATAATTATGTTGCAATGTCTACAAAAAGTTAATGTTCGTGATTAAACGGATATTTTTAGCGCACATTTCCTGTCATTTATAATACGTGCGAGATTATTGAAGACGAGAGTTGTAAATGTAAGTTTACTTTCATTATTTATGATTTGTTGAGTAATCCTTGCTAGTCAGTTTTTTGTCGTGCTCTGAGGATGATTGTAGATAATCGAAATGCGTTCGTACGTGTAACTGACGTTGGTTTTGCTACGATTTTCTATGTTTTTCCACTTATTAAATTCATTATAATTGGTGTTTATATCCAGCTCATAAAATTTTTAAAGAATTTTTATTCCTCTTACCCGCGCAAATAATAATTTTTATCTTACCTCGTGTATAATTATGGGGAAAGCGTCATAAAACTGATGTTTGTGAGTACATATAAATTATAGAGCCAAAAATCCAGCGAATTTAATTTTATGCGAAACTACTAGGGATGAAAGTTACGTATCCAGATTTGCATTCCATCTATATAAATTGCGGTTCAACCATTGCTTGTAAGCTTGCGTAGTGCTCTTTCAATGATCTTGGAAGTTTGAAACGCGTCATAATTATGACTGGCGGCGGTTTTGATATGTTGTAAATCTGCTTAGGTACAATGACATTGATGTTTTCAACAAGCTGGCAAACTTGATGTAAAAATTATTTACATCACAAGCAAAACCACTGATTGCCTACTGGTAAAAAGTACAATCTTCTTTCATTCGAGTGTTCCGACATTTTTTATTTTTACTTATGCTGTAGTTGCTCAGGTTAAACTGACCTATTAATTAAGAAACAATTTCTAGAGTATCCAGTAAGCACGAAACGAATGTGCATGAGATTATACTTTCCGTTCATGCTGCCTTTGGTTTATCCTTCTGGTCAAAACTGAACTAATTTGTTACTAGGTTCGCAACACCTAATACATACTTGCATATATATTAGCTCTTCGCAACAAACAGTATTTAATTTCTAGAGCTTGTTAATATGAACGCACCTGGCATAAAGGGGAGCCTTTTCAAATTTTTTGATGTCGTAGTTTATAAAAATGAAACTCCAAACCAGGAATATTTCCAAATGCTTTCAAACCTTAAAAATAACTAGAATTACTTACTTTGGAGTCTGAAGTATGAAAACTTTGATACTCAAATAACTTAAAAAAAAGAAGTTAGCACATCATATGAAAATATACTGCTGAATCATTCAAACCTGTTCGTACATTCACCACCATGCACGATTTACGAGTCCGCTTTGTTTTTATATAATATATGTAATTAATTCAACATAGGCCCACTTGCACTTCAAAAGATAACCACATGACTGATGAGATAGTGTGGTGGAGTTGAGTTCTAACGAAAAAGGTATGACCCTTTTTAATTTTTTTGTATAAACATTCACTCTAATAAATCGATGCGCTAATACATGCTATATCTCTTAATTGAAATTACAATATATATATTAATTTACTGATATTATTATTTGGTTGGTATAAACTAAATATTACATATGCTAGTCAAGGCAATTAATCAAGGTGACCGGTTTTGACCTTATTGGGAACTCTTAAAGTAATGTCCAGAATTCTCCGCGGAGGAGAATTGAACCAGATCACATTCTCTTTCGAGTCTGAGTCTCTTTTCATTGCGCTACCCGTCCTGCAAACCACACGCAATTTGAAGGCATGTACTAAAGTATGTTTCTAGTCCGCCCTTATTTTATTTGAAGCCTATTTTGAAAATCTAAGGATCTCGTTTCCAGTTTCATATTTGTAAATGTTAAATGCGATGATAACAGGAGAATTATTTATTTTACCAGCTGCATTAAGCAAAGATCTTCCTTAGATTTGCTTTATTTAGTTATCAACATGTAGCATATGTCACAGCTATTGCGTTTTTCAGTTACGCAACATTTCATTTCAGTTAATTGATTAGTCACATAAATATTGAGCAAACATCTTGTTCAAATTTTAAATTTTATCTTAATATTTGCATCATAGTTTTTTATTCATTACATTTTCTACCGAATATTTTTGGTGACTTCCTTTCTCATACGATCCAAACGCAAGCATACAATCCTGAAGCCTGCCGCGGTTCCACTACGTTTTTACGGGACTTGAATCACCTTGATTTCATCGAGTGCCTTCATGTAAGCAGATAGGAGTCTTTGCCGAGCTAACTATGTTCAGTTAATTTCTCGGTACCACTAAGCGTTTTAAATCAGATTTATTTCCATGAGTTGTTTAGCAGAAAATGCAAACTTTGACTATTAGAAATACTTGTAAAATCAAGTTTAAGGTACTTTTCTTTGCCCAGCGCTGTCATCTTTCGAGTAGTTTCCGCGGTAGCTTGTTGCTGGACAACTGAGTAAGAACATTCCGAAACATAGTGAGAAATTTGGCAAAACTTAATAATACATCATTTTTGGTGGACAGTACCCTTGGGGATGGCACAAGAGTGACGAGACGAGTGAGAACCCACCACTCAATGTAAAACACAAGCTTTGCATCTGGAAATGTAAAGGAGTCAATATTTACCGGCCTCGGAGTGATACCAAATTTACCGCAGTGGCCATCAGCAGAATCAACAAATCCCTTAGTTAAATGCACATTGGTTGTGCGGGCGGTGATGGCAATTACTTAAATCAAGGTTGAGATCTTGATATAAAATACTGACCCATTATGCACATACATTTGTTAATATAAGCTTAGCCGTTTTAAATTACAAAATGCTTAGTTTATACTGACAAATGTATCTACATGTCACGTGTTTACATCAAGATCGCGACCCTTATTTAATTAATCCTCTTAGTTGTAATGTATGTAGCCACACAGCGCCAGAAATGAGTGTAGTTAACAAGATGTATCTCATGCCATGAAAGCAATTAATGAGGACGTGCAGCACAAGCATTTTCATCCTGACAAACCACCGAAATTCAATATTGATTTGAAATTTGTTTAAAGATGATGGGATATCAAAAGTAGCACGCTACTTATGTATGTACAAGCAAAGTGAAAATTTAAAAAGCAATATTGGTAGAATTGTGGATACTGTACTGGTCGCGACCGGAGTTTTATCAATAAATCAAATAGAAGGAATCTTATATGGCATAATTGCAATAAAGAGAATTTTCATTTTACCTAGAAAGCAGTATGCTTCAATTAGAAAGGGACAGCTTGAACCTGCGTGAAGGGTGTTGATGCAAATTTGCCTACAAACTGCTGCAGAGATTGCATTATTTCGCTTAAACAATTGCCTTTATATTGACGGATGGATATTCCTATCAGAAAATATTTCGATGAAGATTCTTCTTATTTATCAATCCGTGACAATTAGCCAATAAGCAAGGTAATTCAAGGGACATCAATTTTGTCTCTTTCAGAAGTTAGCAAGTGGAAAACACCCAAAGAGTTAAATCGAGCTATTAAGATTTTCGGTGTGACAACCAGAGTAGGCAAGAGTAGGGTGGCAGTAGTTAGGCTTACTGGCAATGGTATGAAGAAGAAAAGCAAAATAACTAAATGTAATTAACGAGTTATTGATTGCACAGGTGGTGATAAAAATTATTTAAATAAAATTGGAAAACATGAGATAAACACCAACTCATTTTTGGTTAAATAGTCGCACAAAATAGCAAAATACGCGGCAGTAGATCTTGATGCAAGATAAATAAAATCGACTTTATGCCTATCTGAAGTTTTAAAACTAGATTCACAAAATAGACAGAAAATTTTAGAATATACTTGTTGGCTGTAAGATACTCTTATGACGTGCAATATATCGAGGGTAAATTATTTTGCCACAACGCTCACGTGCTACTCCAGTGTATAGAATAATCACGGTTACGTGATTTGGTCTTAAAGAAAATAATTTTTAAATAAGTAATAAATAACGGACGGGCTGATTTAAGTCACACTATATAAAATCGTGCTTACATAAATATATCGATATATATATATATATATATATATAAACATATCTTTGGTATAAATAAACATTGCAACATGTTGCAAAGCAAAGACGAATCAGAAACGTAATTTGTTATATCAATTTTAATTATGTGTGGTATGCGGCTTGGGTAGTGCAGTTAATGAAGTCCAACAATCCGAAACAACTTTGTCCCAGTTCGAATACAACTCGTGGAAAATTCGGTAAATTACTATCAGTGTTTCCAATAAGGACGATACGGGTCTATTGGATGATTTGTCTTTTATACATTGTGCAATGTTTAGTTTTTATTGACAAAAATATTAGGTCCCCATTAAGTAATTCCTAGATTTACCGCAGTTGGGTTTCGAACAAGGGCCCATTTGCTTTACAATTCTGCAATTCATCACGATTCTGCCACAAAAAGCCACTATTTGCCTGCATTTGAGTATATGTTTATTCTATATACTAATATCCAAATCCTGTCATCATACTTTAATTTAAATTTCCTTTTCCATGAGTCATAATGGTTGTGATATAATGACAATCAGGGATGGCTACATCAACTTGAAAAGATGAGTTTTTGATGTATACATGGCTCAGTCCTAAATGATTTATCTTGTCAATAGCTGTACCATGCCAAAAAACAACGGTGTACATTTTAGATATTTAATTAGACTATGCCACAATTTATAGAAAAACGTGATAACTAATTTTGATGCATACTTACTTATGATAATTATGCTAAAGTAACGAGAGTTGTCTTGCATTCTTTCATTAAGATTGGTTCATTTGGACACAGATAAAGTTGACAAAATTTAAAGCTGCCTTGCACTACAGCAAGTATTATTTTCTTTTTATTCCTACTATCTGCCAGATATGTTTCTAATAATATTGCCTAGGTTCGTCTACGCCAAAAAATTATCCTGGTTTGTATCTCAAAATTCTTGATTTATTATATGATAGGTTAAACACTAAGTGTCTCGTCCTACATGCTACATGAAATGGTCAGCACCTGCTGAACAACCACAAATTGCTCTATTATCTGTTAGCTGACTCTTCTCTATGGTCCGACTTATATATCGTAAGCTCTAGTGATCAAATATCAATGAAAGTCTACATATACATATACATATATATATATATATATATATATATATATATATATATATATATATATATATATATATATAGTCCTAAATTAAATAGGCGAACATAATTAAACCGTTTATGGTTCAAATGCCGTAGGCGTTCCAAAACAAAAGGAGATCAAATATAACATTATAATGTTTAATTAATTATTGAATAAATTAACAAAAGAATCAGCTTTGTCTAGCTGCACGGCTCAAATGCAAAATTATCATCGATCAGATGCACCGATAAAGATGACAGTTGTAAATAAAGTTTGCGTATTTGCGAAAATGGCCCATATAATTAAATTCATCCTATTGCACAACATAGGAAGACTAGCCTAAGTCACAGGTTTCAAGCTTCAATGGTTATTTCCAATGCAAAAGAGTAAACCGTTAAGTGTAGACCATTTTCTTTGAGCGCAAGGAACGTAGTTCTCACACCATGTTGCCTCGCCTACATTTTATTTAACAGGAAATGTCGGCTGCACAATTTCTTTGTAATTTTTTTGTGATAGCATATAAATCGTGTAGCTACATATTCTAGTCAAGTACAACGTATACGAATCTACAAAACATAAAATGCACATACCGGAATTTACATTCCTTATGTATGTATTGTGATATGATTTTAGTTAATAAATTCTCTGTGTTGCTCTGATGATGACAACGAAGAGTCGACAGGCGTGCGAATGTGTGGTATTTTTGCTATGCAGTCTGACTGATTAACTAAAATAGAATATGTGCTTCTATCAAGTTTGCATATTTGATTTGATTAAATGGTATCAACTATTACATGCCTACTTAAGGATTGCATAAATGGAAGAGTTTCAAAACCAAGTGTCTTGTAATAATATGTGACTACGGTTATTAAGTGATCTTCTGTTTAAGTAAATAAAAATTCGTTATTATAAAATGTTTTTCTCCGATTAAATTATCATTTCAGCAATTACCTGCGGTCAAAAATATTCAATTTTAGAAAAATTTATTTTATTCAATTTGGTTATATTTATAAAAACATATGATAAGTAACTGAAATATATTTATAGAAATATACATATATGTTTAACATTATTCAGTAGTTTTCATCAGGTGCAACTTCAATTCGTTTTATGTTTAGGAAGAAAGCGCATGTTCTGATCGAATGCCGCTTTTAGAATCAATAACAGTTAGTCCGAAATACGAAACTGACAACGCCGTTGTATCAATAGTGGCCGAAATACCTGGGGATAAAAGGAATGCCGGAAAAGGCCAACTGCAAGGAGATGCGACACTGAAAAATTTGAATTCGCGTAGTCAAAGCAACCGTCTGCCTGAAGATAAATCAAATGACAAAAATATGCCTAGTTTATCCCGTTTGGAGACTGTGAGAAGGAGTAAAATTAGAGCTAATGTGTATAAATGCAGCAGATGTTCATTTACAGCTAAGTGGCCGACGGAACTGGAGAAACACAGGATGGTTCATCTGGACACGCGTCCCTTCGTCTGTTTGCTTTGTCGTGCTTCGTACAAATGGCGTTGGGATTTGGGCCGTCACTTTGGAAACGTTCACGCAAATTTACCGAATCCTTATAGGAAGTGCTCAAAACAAATTGTATCTTCAAACTGATGGTTTAACGGCTCGTAATTATAAATTTACGTCAATGCTACTTATACTCAAAAGTAGCGAAAAAAGAAGTATAGCAGTTCACAAAATTCTATAAAGACTAAATATATCCGGAAAATAAATAATATTGAACGCATCATACCATTTTCTACGTTTAATTTGACTTTTTATAGTTTATAAATTATTTTACTGCTATCTTCGCCCAAACAATATATATGTTATTTATTATAAATTCTCTACGTAGGCTGTACGTACAGTAAACATATATATAAAAGGCATAATGCATTTTATACGAGAAAATATCTTAAATTTATTCCGCCATTCCCATGGGGCTAGTAATAAAATTTTCTCGACAAGTAGGGAAGAATTGTTTACATTTTGTCTAAAAGAGAAAGTTTCCTAAACATAAACCTAAACTCATACTTCAAAATAGACGTATAACTGTAGTGTATTAAATTTTTTTTGATTTCACAATAAATTTGCATTTACTAGCAGTTATAATAATCATATAATATATAATTGGAATGCCTTTAAAAATCATAAATATCTCAGATTTCGTCAAAATTAGGTAGATTATGTTTGCAGACTTGAAATGAATTCTGTTACCAATATATGTTAACTGCAAATAATAGAAAAATATCGTCAATTAGACGCACTGATGTGTTTCAAAACTCCAATGCCATTGTAAGAGCAAAGCGAAGAAATATTAACGGACTCGAACGGATTTAGTTGAACAATAGGTTCAAGAGTCTATATGTGGCTCTCATTCAAAAAACGTTTCCGGAATGACTGCTGCACATATTGTTTCATGTATGATTATATCATTCCGCAGTTTAAGTTTCAGTTTTATCTGATTTTCAATTTAGCAAACGCATATGATATCATTGATGATTTAATTCTATGTTTGCAGACTTGATATAAGTACCAATCACATTTGATAACAAGTCAAGCATTCGCCGTTTTAATTACATTAGTCAATTCTGCTTTGTACTCGGATAACGTTCATAGAAGCGCAACTTATGTATCAACTTGAAAATCTGATTGAATAAATGAGTTTGGTGATAACTTAAAATTTGCAAACACGGTTTAACTAATTGCCAATACTACACCATGAATTTGTAAATTAGCAAGGCTAGCTAAAATAAATCGATAAACTGTTAGACATGCGGTTGCAGTTTTTCAACGTTTTTCGTACTAAGCATTTCGTTGATTTTTTATTTTCATTTCTGAAGTTCATTTCACTTCAAAATTGTAATAGAAATATTTAAAAATGCACAACAAAACTGAGAAGAAGAAAATGTCATGGAAAGGTTTCAATAACCTGAAAAGTTTCACATACAGTCAAATTCGCAAGAAAACATACCTTCTATATTTCATTCATTCCAAACAATTTAGATAAGCTTTCATTTTAAAAAAGTTGACAGGTAATTACGACCGTTATTCGTCATAACATGGCTCCGTGGGAATAAAAGAGCGGATACAAACATTCCGAATATGTGTCTGTTAAAATGACAGGATGAGAAATGTTCGTCTGCAGCCAACTAATAAGTTTATTGTCTTATTTTGCGAGGTATAAGTTTAGTCAATACACGCTTTTTTGGGCGAGTCACGCTTTAAATTACTGCTCGATTAATTAGTAGTGTGAACAATGTAATGCAATGCAATCAATGTCAATTTGGTATTTTGTGTAAATAATAGGCGAAATAGCTAGAAAACGAAGATTAGCTAATAATCTTACTAAAAAAATTGAAAAGAATTGGATATGCTTGACGTCAAATACCAGAAATGTAGCCTCAATTACATCAAATCTGTCTGTACCAGATTGCCAACTTGGCATTAATGTCTATCTTTGATTTACAATTTGTAAGTTTATTCAATAACTGAATAAATACATTTAATAAAAATGAAATTCTTTGAAATAAAGAGAGAGAAGGAGAGGGGAAGAAGGAGAAATCAATGTTTTTTTCTGAGCAGCTTACTATTCTGACATTACACGTTAGGGTTTCTTACTAGAATATTACAATTGGTGAAGCACAGTTTAAACATAAATTGTAATACAATGCAGATAATTTCAATTTTTCTACGTGTAAAGGAAATCGAGAAATAATATTTACATTGAGACGTGACTTGGCTGCAAAAGCATTTTAATGCATTATTTTTAGAAACGGCTAATGATTATCAACAGATCTACCATTGAATTAGGCATATTGTTCTTCATATAGTGAATTAATAAAAATACTTAGGGAAAACAAATCCACAGCAGAACAAACACGAATACGTTAATACACACATACATACATACGAATATGTGTTTATCAACAATTTGTTTTGAAATCAAGTTCAAATATCTTTTGTCATTCAGTTGTATTGGTGGAATGTCACAACTACCAGCTTATGCAGTTTACAGTAGCTTGTTCTTTATTGAATTAACAAATCCGATATTTAACCTCGTATAAGTGCAATTCTTGCAAGCAAAGCGTTCGACACATGCTCAATTGTTCCCATTTTGCCTTTTATGCTTAATATAAGCTCCACTCTAACTCGGTTCTTTAGTTACAAACTTATTTAAAAACAAATGAGTGTATATTAATGGGACTTATGCATTTTTCAACACTAGTCTGTTGCTTCTCAATCCGGTATCGCACATTTTTACATACATCGGAGTGTATGGCATGCATTAAAATCCATTTCAAATAGCTAGCGTTATTTTGGCAGCACAATAATTCGATGCTTCCTTTTCACTAATTTTACTAATTTTGAGTTGGATACTAAATAGGAGATATGAGTGAACCATGAATTTGATGGTGTTTTATGTGAGCTACTAGGTGAATCGTTTCAAATCATTTGTCTCTTCAATATTTATGTACCCCAGTTTCACATAAAGTAGAACTAAATAAAACAAGAAAGACACAAATCTCAATTAGTAGAATTAGAAATCGTCTCTTTTTAAGGTTAGATTTACCTGAAGAGTGATAGGCATATTACATGGAATAACTTTTAACATGGTAATTGAAAAAAGTCCAATGTGCCTCATTAAAACCATCATGATTTAAGGTTGAAAACATTTATTTTTACGATCGATTTCGGCTCATGTCTACAAACGAGTATAAACCGACACAATACTCTATAAGTAAAATCTAAATTCAAAACGAAAAAAGAATATTAGACATGGAGCTTATTATGATTTTAAACAATTTCATTATTTAAGAGGACGTGTAGCAAAAAAGATCAATGTTGCAACAGAATATGCACAAGCTAAACTCTTTCAGCAAATTTTTTAAGCTATTTAACTTCCAAGTTAGTAGAAATTGAATATCGGACACTTTAAACAGAGCCAATGCTGTGCTTTTAATGTTTAGCATAATTATCGGAATTGAGAAAAAGAAGAATTACTTACGGTTCTGTTTTAGAAACTTACTTGATCATGACAAATTCATATTGAGAAGTGAACTTTTTTTCTCATGTCTGACTAATAACCTCATGTTTCGATACTTCTTCGATGATGTATTGTTAATTAGGCGATACAGACGCACGACGTAGATAAGAAATCATTTGTACACTCACGACGCGATGAATTTATATAAGCTTCCAGACAAAAGTTTAACTAGTTACTACTAAACAAGCATTGATTGGGCATAAATAAATGAACATTGTTTGTGCGGTCGTTGATAATTACTATAATCAAGGTTGCGGTCTTGATATAAACACCTGACCCATTAATTACTTACATATGTCAGTATAAACTAAGAATTGTATAGTGTAGAAAAGGCAATTCATCCATTAGACCGGTTTCGTCCTTATTGGGAACTCATCATGTACTGGCCAGAATTTTCCGCGGACAGGGCTCGAACCTGGGCACGTCTGCTTCGGAATCTGGTGCTCTAACCACTGAGCCACACTGCCGCACACTACACACAATTTTCAGTCATATACTAACTAATGTAGCTCAGTTAGTTTAATTCATTTTTAGGTGGAGCTCATATGGCATCCATTTAGACCCAAAGTTCCAACTAACCATCCCACATCTGTCTTTATTGAACAGACACCACACTAGATGGGGAAGTGGTATTGAAATGAACATTTATATAATTAAACGAACGTTGGTTGCGCGGGCGGTGATAACAATTAATATAATCAAGATTACGATCTCGATAAAAGCCACTGACCAATTAATTACTCATTCGGCAAAACTTGTTGTTGAAATACGATTTGCACACACTAAATCTTATATTTAATAGTGCCTAAATTACTATCGCTGTACCAAATTCCGAGAAACATGTCGCTATTCTGTTGATAATGCTGTACACAGATGGGCTTGTATCTGTGGCATATGTTATTTATGGCGTAAAACGAAAAGCTTGGCTATATCAACGAATGCACACGCATTGTTTTGAATGAAACTTGGTGGATAAAGTTTCGCATTATCTACTATCAGATTGCACATTCATGAGTTTCAAAGTAGGACAAAAAAGCATACGTTTTAGCTCATTCTCGACACTATATCTAAAACAAGGCACGTTGGTTTCTTTGTTGTCAAAAATGTTTGTTTTAAACAAACTTTCATTTCCAATAGGAGTTTCTCTGTTGTGTAGTATTTTATTGTTATTTATTATGGGTATTGCTATAGTTTTATTTTTATTTGTTGTGCTCCAGTTATATGCAGTTAAATGCATCTTTAGCAAAATTATGTTGTGAATATGTCGCATTATATCATCATGATTTCTTTTCTATCATAGGAAACCCTGTTCTATATTAAGTCCTCTAAATCAATTTACAACACTTATAACTATAGATTTAATATTCCCGCATAAATCACGAATTTCTTGCTTTGCTCAATTTCGCGGCTACATCACACAATGATCTATTGGATACTTAAGTAAATTTTGTTTAATTAAAGAAATGCAAAATTATGTATGAGTATTACATGCAAATGAATCTTCACAATTGATGCGAGAAATGCAGGCGTGAATTCTTGCATGAACACAAGAAAGGTTAATTTGAGTCAAAGCCCCACATCCAAAAGCTCTAGGAACTTGAAAAATGTATTCTTTTTCAAATATTTTCCGCGTCAGTTGAACATCTCTGAAAAGTTCAAGACTGTACTGTCTGCCGCAACCACGATATAGAGCACCATGAATTTTGGATTGCAATGACATACCTAGCATTTTTAACTTTTATTCCACATTTGGCTGGCTTAAATGTAAATCGAAAGGTATATATCGTTTCGTTCAGCCTCTTATTATAGTTCAATAGCATAACTGGTAAGTGCGACATTAGCTAAGAATATTCTCATTCGATATTTAACCATGTAATAATTAAATTACTTAAATTGATTATTCAAGATCGTGGCGAAACGAAGTGGTCATTTTCGTTGAAAAATACATTGTCAAAAGGTTTTTACTTGCAATGACAATTAATTGTCAGAAAAAATAATACGATATATGCTTTAACGTATTGATAGTACAGCCAGCCAAAAAATTATAAATTTTGTTCATTTTTATTATCCTTGTATGATATGTTAACGAAGAAGGTACAGTTTATGATATTTGCCAAAATGAAACTGTGATAATTTTCTCCGGATTTCTTCGTTTTATAACCACTGCAACATTTTTCTGCAGATTTTGCTGTAACCTGCTCGGAAGACTGAGAGTTTATCCAACTTTTTAAATAGAAACGGCTAATCGTGTTGCAGAATATTGTAGCAAAACGGTTTCATTCATCTTAGCCTGTTCTATGGAGGATGGCGTAGGAGACGAAACATTAGTGAGAGAGTTAGACGTATAAAACGAATTGCCATTGAATTTTTTTCAAATCACGATATTTTTGTGAAAGAAGACAGACAATAAAACTACGGATCTATTATGTCAGTCGCATTTTCTCAACTCATTTGACATATTAGTCTTCATTGATATGCTTTTGGTTGCAACAAGTGCGCTATTTAGCAATAATTGATTTCGTTGCTTGTGGTAAAAATGCTTCAAATCAAGTTTTGGAGCTTGAAGTAAACACCAAAGCCATTGTATTCAACCAGTAGTCGTTGTTCGACGACTACTGGTTGAATACAAGTGCGCTGTTATTGAATTTATCAAATTGGCCTTGTGGCCGTAACGAGCTTTGTAGAAATTCTAAGAAACACTTACAACAACCGATAATTTAGCAATGATTCTAGCTATGCCCATGCACGGTAAACTGGCAATTATGGACCATATTTAGCGTGATTGTATATCAGAATACCGTTCTTCATGCCTGTGTCAGTAACATTAATGCTTCTTTCACTAGACAAAATAAATAGTTTATGGTTAACACGCAAATTATTACAACAAGTAAAAAATCAGAAAACGCAAGTACATATATTTACCATGATTAAGTTATTATGCAATGCGCAGAAATATTCGGACGTTATGCTATTAACCGCTTCCTCGGTTTGCTCGTTACATTTTTCCGAACGTTTTGACGAGATGATGGTTATTCAAGGTTTAAACAGCAGTATTTTATTATCCGCTTCTGATAGATTAACGTGAAATAATAACTTGAGTGTCATTATTCATCTAGTTACAGATTTTCCCCTCTTTTTGGAAAATAATATTATTTTAATGCAGAATACTCATAAATATTCATATACTTAGGTTGAATAATAGCATCTATTATTTCCTTCAAAAAGGAACAATAACGAAAACAAAATGTTGCATAAATACATTATCAACAAGTCCGATTTTTCCCTTGCAGTTTCAACAGCTGTATTTGGTTTTATTATCTCATAGAAAGAAGTGTTATTACTTTTAAAATTAGCGAATTTTTATCAAATTTATAGATTTCCCTGCATTCGTAAAGCAAAAACGTGAATTGCGTGATGGAAAAACACTATATTTGCACTTTACAAGAAATTGTCAAAACCTGTGCTTTATTATCTTTTTAAATTCAATTTTTTTAGTAAAATGCCTTTATGTAGATGTAACAATAAAATTGATTTTAAATCTCCACGTTATGTTAATCAATTCATTGTGCTTTCTTTAGTAATTATTATTTTAATGATCTTCTTTGGTCGAATCCACGACACGGAACTAGATGAACATTAAGCCAATCGAAGCCAAATTTTTGATAAGATAACGTGTAGAGGAGCAATTTGCTAAAACTCCAATTGTGAGCTTGATAGATTCAGCCACTGAATTCATAAATCACATCTATATTTATGGATGTACAGGAGATGAGATAGATATCCCTCCGTAAAAACATAAATAGGAAGTCATAAGTGACCATTTTAATTACTACTTCAACTCAAGAATATTTTTTAATCTTAGCGCCGTACGAGTATTAGCTTGGGTCTGATTTATTTTGTGGCTATTGTTGCTAATTATGAGGACACAGAGACAATGATGGCATAAGATAAATGCAGTTCCGGAAATTGTGGATCTTTGAATTTACAAGTATTCATATCGGTGCAGTAAATCATTTCGGTTATTATATTGATTCAATAAAATATAATCGAAGGTAATTATTTTTATTTTGTGATAATTGATAATCAAACAGAAGGAAAATATTCATAGGTGATATCTGAAGCTATCTACAATGCTATCATCACATGCTGGTTTACCATCTTTGGCTGCAATTTACAGACGATGAACAAAATTACCTTATCTGCGTTTTGACTAACACAGGTATTTTTCCAGTAGTTTTCTTTCTTCAACAAAATATTTCGGCTGCTTTTATCGGCAGTCTTCTTCAGTTGGTCCATTGTCACCAGTTCTAAAAAAACAAAATAATGAAGCAAGCTTGCTTCCATTACGGTATTCATCTCCAGGGCGGTATCTAATTAGCAATTACATTTATATCTCCATTGGTGCATGAATGCTATCTAAAAAAATCTTGCTTTCGATGTCTCGCTCCCTCGTTCACTCTTTCTCTCAGGGTACCCAATAATCATATCCTTTTAACAAAATATGTGAAAAAGAGCCAGTTTTGTTTTGACAATTTTATAAATTCTATTTACATTGATCTTACAACTATATCGTGGAATTTTATTCCTTTAATTGTTCTTCCCTCCTTTCATCCCCATTTCTCCCTATAACATATCGAAGTGAGAATAGTGTTGCGAAACCGGGAATTGAGTAGTATACAGCAATTAGATGCTGTATGCGACGGAGAATTAATATATAACTAATTGTGTATTAAGTGTTGTGCAGCAAGTAACAAATCAATTCAAGCATGACCAGAAGGATGAACCATTGTCAGCATGAACGGGACACAAAATCTCGTGAACATTCGTTTCGTGCTTACTGGCGACTCATCAGTAGGAATCAGTATTACGAACATTAACTACTATATATTTGACTGAGGAATGACAGAAAATAGGACGGTCCAATTTGTAAACCTACAGTGGTGAGGCTAACTTCATATGAAGTCTTTTACAATGCGGTTTCGATGCCAACTCACTATAAATAATATATACGCCAAGGCTGTAAAGGGTATCAACTCTATGAAGAATGTATGCGAGACTACTATAGGCAAGAGCCGCATATCTAATGTCACTTTCCGTATTCATGAACTGCTGTCTGATCTATGCTAATCAATGTGCAATTGTGCTCGGATCCTCATCATGGAAGGTTGAAACGCGTTAGTACGTCTTAGTGACGATAATATTTTTTATGTCTTACGACTGGTTAAATTCAGTCGGATTGGTGCTAATATCAAGCCCGCAAACTTGATTTAAAGATTTTTTATGACCACCCGCGCAATCAAACGTTGTTAAATCGTATGCAATTTTCAATATCAAACCAAATTTGGTCAATATGTTCTTCAATTTCATATGATTATCACTTTCTGCTTGAAGTACCAAATAACTCTCCCTAGTATTTTATTTTAAGAAAGGCAGCATTTTACTTATGTATCGAAATTGAATGTAAGTGATTTAACAACACGCTCATTTATATATATATATATATACATATATATATATATATATATATATATATATATATATATATATATATACATATATATGCGCTATGAACACTTAAATGACATTGCACAATGTATCAAATGCAACTTTTTTACATAACTGGATTCGTAATGAATGGCTGCATCGGATATAATGAGATTGAGAAAATCAATAATTTTCGATTTATTTTAAATGAAAAATTGCAAATCTTTTAAGTTTTTTCCCGCACATATTTAGTTCTGGTTCACTAAAGCGACATTTGCCTAACTTCCATCAGGGCAATATTGATCGATGTGGGCATGATCAAATTATATAGGAGCGTTCATTCACAACTTTACTTGTCAGCTGGAAAAGTTTTAGCGGTCAAGTATCCACAAAAAATAAAGATATATGATCAGATTAGAAAGATAATTTTGCCCGACTGCTGTGTGTAGCCGACCGAATCTGAAGTTCCCATTTAGCACCATTACTAATCTTGTTGCATAACGTGGGAAAAAACGCTTCTATTTTTTTATACTATTATGATGGTTAGTTTGTACAGACAGAATACTTCTGAGGTGTAAATATATTACGGAAATTTTGTGATATCGGAAAAACACAGCACTGGAAAATGTAGATTTCGAATACTGTAGTCTAATTGTAATTTCACCTTAATTTTAAAATCTATAAGATGTTATACGAGATACTTCTATATTGAGTTGTTTCACTCAAATTTGGAATACAGAGTCTCTTATGAAATGCGATTATGCACTTATTTCATGGACAGCCTTCGTCTCTGTAAAATGAATTTTCTATAGATTTCCGAGGTAAAGATTAATTATTTTTATTCAGATTTTATCCAGCGAATTAAAGTGTGTGATGTAATGTAGCTGACATAGTGCAATTAGTAGCAAAATTGCTCGAATTTGACGTGAAGAGTTTAGTAGAGTTTGCATGAGCTAAAAGGCTACTACTGTTATGCTTATACATTACATCGGCTTATCAGTAGACGACAAGACAAAACCAAAAACCCACTATAGATTTGGTCAAATTATTATCGAACATGGTGTTAACATTCATTAATCTTTAAATTGCAAACACTTTAGTTTTTCTTAAATTTAGGTCCAAATTCCATAGTATTATTCGGCCTATTAAATTTGAAACAGTAATTGTTTCTGCGGGCGATGCTAATGATTTGTTAAAACAAATTTTCAGACTTCGAATAAAAAACAAACAAAATTTATATACCCAGTGGCATAGCATGTCTTAACTAGCGCCATCCATGTGCACCAACGCGTTTGCTCCATCTATAGTCATCATCAGTACAATACGGAATACTGGCAAACTAGGATCAAATTTTGAAATTAAGATTGCGAACGTGAAGTACCACTGGTTAACTACGATGGGATTGGTGCTTACTTCAAACACGCAAATTTGATTTAAAGAATTGTTATCACTACCCGGGCAATACAAGTTTTTTCATAAATATAACTTATATAAATGTGTGGAAATAATCAAATCATAATGCATATTTGTATATAAGGGTTAAGAAATAAAAATTCTGGCTCAAAATCACTAAATTTTGGCGTGCATTTTCATGGATAAGAAATGTAGGCCTCGAAATTTCGATTTAGTCGTCAACATAGCACTATAAATTCGTTCGCCAAGAATATGTATGTCCTACAAGTAAGCGCTCACTTATTGAAAAATAACAATAAATACCTATTGCGGATTAAATAAATAACAATAAATTAATAATTGAATACATTAATTAATTTTTAATTGTTAATATTTATAATAAATATTCATAAGTAGGCTATGAATGAATAAGAGTGTTACATAAACGAAAATAGTATAAGTCAAGAAGAACAAGACAACTGTAACAAAACATTCAAAATAATGAGATAATAAAAAAATTTCTGTTTAACGAAACTATTATCAAATTTAAAAAAAGTATTCAAGAAAATTATTAATTAATTTTGAAAACACTACTAAATTTTGAAAAGTTTACTTTTTTGAATTTAGAATTGAAAATGTATTTATTTACGCATTAATTTGAAGTATTTCAGTGAAATTAAAGTATATAAAAAGTATATAATGTATTTAAATTTAATTACTTTGGCAAGGTATAAACAAAACATATTCAATATAAACTTGAGTAGGATAACGAAACAAACAAATCGAAAATTGTTGTTGAAAAGTTCAAAAAAATATTTGGAAATGCAAGCATTAAAAATTTATTGCCAATATTTGTTAATTTGTGTTCACACGGGAAATACAGAAAAAATCTGACGCTTTAATAACAAATAACAGAATATTCCACTAGCTGAAGAAAAGGACCTGTGCCATTTGGGAGCCATTAAGGTAACTATGTCATTTTGACAGGAAAATGAAACTATTTCTTGGAATCCTAAAGCTTTCCGTGCTATTGATTAAGCCTCAGCTGAAAATTCGAAAGAAACGAATGGTAATTGTTAGACTTTCTCTAAATACCAACCACAATAAGAGTATGTTAATTAGCAAGTGAACGAATATTTTTTTAGCTTTTCACAAACAAATGCAATCTCATTTTATAAGTCAAAAAAAGAAATATTATTTTCTCATTAATTTCAAATCTCATAGGATTTGTTGGCGGATAGAATAGTGCCAAAATGACGTTTGTTAAATCCCATGATTATCCGATATGCGATGTGAAATTATTAGTAGATTTCACCGAAAAATCTATAGCATATTTTGACTTACAATGCGTATGTTATTGTTAGAAAATAAGGTATAAAACAAATTTATCATGTTGCTATAAAAATAGATTCAATTTCAGTTAATTTACATAGAAAAACCAGTCAAATTATAGGTATTGTCTATAATTGTAGAATATAATTGCTTTATAACCAAGGGTAAAAGATTTAACACCCAGAAGGAAATCCAGGTGCGTTAAAATAAATAAGAGCCAAATTATCATTTAGGGTCATGAGAAATATAAATTATTTAAAGATTCCATTGAAAATTCAAACATAAATTGTATGTTTTCATGGGAAAATTAGCTATATTTAGATAGAATATTCAATATATAATACTTCACTTTGCTTGATTTATATATTTATTGTTATATACTGTAATTGTTGATAAAACTTTGAGATTCCAATTGAAAGGTAAATTACAAAGAAAATTTCTTTTCATATGCGAATCATTTCTTCATGCGTACTGCACTACCATCGAAATATTTTACATACTTTATATATAGGTATGTATATCTGGAAGATGTACGGTAGCATTCTGATTATATATACTTTTTACCATAAACCTAACACTGTAAAATATTGTAAAGGCAATGCGTCCAGTGGACTGGTTGCGTCATTATTGGGGACTCGGCAGGTACTGTCCAAAATTGACGCAGATTTATTTATTACAGAGACTACGTCAACACTGCCGAATACTAAACGCAATGTTAAGCTATAAGCTTACTTATGGTTTTGGGCTTAAATATATACATAATATATATGGATTTAGTTATATAAACTTATGTAGACAGTATAAAATAAAACTTCCACATTAAACCACAGGCAACTAAGCCAATTAAACAATAATTGATTGCGCGAGTGGTGGTAACAATTATTTAAATCAAGTTTGTGAGCTTGAAGTAAATACTAATCCTCTTGTATTTAACTTTGTTTACTTCAAGCTCGCAAACTTGATTTAAAGAACTAAGCCAATTTATCGGTTTGTAACTATAAAAGTAAAGATTCTATCAGCAAAAATGAATTTGTATTTAAAGTTAATGAAAAGATTTGAAAAATTGTATATTATGATGGTCAACGATGCACAAGATAGCATATCAAACTTAGCTTGAAGGCCGATTTCACTTTGATTCGTCACTTAATAGTAATTAACAGATTGCAATAGCACGTAATCGCGCATTTCAGCACACAAATCTTATTAAAATTGCTCATATCGAACGAAAAATAACACATGTAATGCTCCGGTTTACACAAGCTGAAAGCTTTTGCTCAATCTATATTTCTGAAGGAACCTTGCTCTAAATGATTGCTATATAAAATCTCTACCAGTCAACCCAGAAATCTAATTACATAATGCTACCTGGGGAATTAATATGCGCTTATGAATGATTAGTTCAGATAACTATGACCAGGCCAATAGAGCTAAGCATTGCATGAAATTTTCAGGTTTACAGGAATTGAAATTATCTACACAATCTACACTTCAGAAGGATCCTTTTGATTATCGATTTCTACAGATATACATTTATTGGACAGATACCATGTTACCTGGCCCAGTGTTTTCTCGTTTTAGTGTTATGGAAGGATTTAATAACACGTTTATATTAGCAGTAACGAATGCATAAAGTAGCCTATGAAATTCATTTTACAGATCGATATCAGTAATAGCCTTCTCTTTTTAGGCACATATGCGCAACGTTAGGTGTTTAGTTCAGATTAATACGAAATACCTGCAATGCCAATTAAGCCACACAGTGCATGGCATTTTTCATTTTATACAAAGGAAAAAAATTGTGGCAATTCATGATTCTGAATGATTCTGGTACGCATCGATTTCAACGTAAATTATAAACTAGCCAATGCAACTATGTAATTAAATTATAGATTGCATGCTACCTGGGAAATAGATTTCGCGTTTAAATTTTATCACAGGTTCAAATAACGCCTTGAGATTTGGGGTAAACAATGCATAAGATAGCATACTAAATTCAACTTAGTGACATGTTTTAAATTTCCATTTGTCAATTACCACAGTTGGCCAAACTTCCTCTCGTATGTAAGCGTGTACTTAGTTCAGATTTGTACGACTGATCCGCAACGCAAAATGTGATACGCAGTGCGAGCAATATACCATTTGATACTGAACAAAATCTTTTGCGCGATCTAAATTTTAGAGGGATCCTCGTGTTTATCAATTTCTAAATGAAGTGTCCATTACCCAACCCAGCTTCTTAACTTCAGGGCGCATGCTGTATTACAATGGGAATTGATTTTGGCCTTAATTTTATAGCAGGACTAAATAGTGTGCATACTAGTGGTATGCAGGGCATAAGAAATCAAATGAAACTCGCCTCATAAAGCAGTCTTATTTTCCTTTGTCACTTTTCAAAAATAATAAGATTTGTTGTCGCACGTAAACGCGCTGTTGAGTACATACTTCAGATTAGTATGACTCATCTCCAACGACAAATGAGCCACGCATCGTATGCAAATTTACATTTTAAATTAAACAAAATCTTTTTTACAGTCCTCATTTAAAAATTATCTTTTATGGATATCGATTCCTGAGCAAATTTTCAACAAGCCGATTATAAAACTTATGCAAAATAACCTAGAGAGCGAATTTCGCATTTAGATGTTATGAAATTATATGAAAATATGCATTTATTGGTGGAAATCTCTGGATACGATAGTTAATTAAACCCGTCTTATAGACGATTTTCATTTTCATTGGACAATTTTTAATAATAGCCTGAAATCCTAAGACATACAATCGCATACTTGAGCACTTAATTCTGTTTAATACGACTCACCTCCGACGACAAATTATCTACGCATTGTATGCTAATTTCCATTTTACTGAAACCGAAATCATTTGCGCAGTCTACGCTTTAGAATAATCCTCGTGGCTATCCAGGTTTTCGTTAAGTGGCGAAAAAAGGCAACATTTATTTGTTTATAAGACAAACAACATGCTAGCCGTGGGTAAGCCAATTCACATTTAAATGATTATATAGGGTTTAATAACTATTATTTACTGATAGTTAGCCATGTATACCATGGGTTAACTTATAATAAAGTTTTACCTTTCTTGGTCGCTCATCAGTATAAGCCAGAAATGCTATAGCGTGTCATCCCACTGTTTTAATGCTAATGGCCCTTTTACTATGCCAGCCAAGCTCAAAATGACATGAAGTTTTACGTTTTACTCAAAACCAAATATTTTGTGCGGTATTCACTTCCGAAAGATCCTCATGTGAACCGATTTCTACGTATGGCGTCAACTAGCAAACTCAGCTATGTACTTTTAACACGCATACCACACTACCCGAGGAAGAGATTTCGCATTCAAATTCTATGAATGTATATTATAATTTGTACTTATTGACGGCAAATGTAGCTTGAGATGGCAAATGAAACTTATCTTGTAAGGAGTACGAAATACAACGGACAGTGTTCGATTTGTGGAGCATTCGCCTCTGAAAAATGCAGCTTATCTTCCAGATTAACGAAGCTGGACATATTCGTGTCCATTAAAAAATCATAGGAAGTAAAGTACAAAACAAAATATTCGATTTTTTACTGCTTTTTTTGTGAACCTTTATTGATAGCACTGCTTCATAAACATTCTCAGATTTATGTGCCTTACATTTCCAATTGTGATATGCATCTTTGTGCTACTTCATGATTAGAAAATGGAATAAATCAATTTGTATACCACTTTTAATTATGGGCGAGAGGGCGTGCTAGTTGGGAATTATGTGCACATGAAAGAAAGATTTAGTGGGCAGATTGCATCATTGCTTGTGGCAATTCCTTAGTAAAAAGTATTATTCTCACCTAACACCTCATAATTACGATGCATGTTTTTCCTTGAATTGGTCACAATTCGGAATTCTCTTCTTTTTGTGGAAGGTGTTTACATAAAGATCACAACCTCGATTAAAATTAATTGTTATTATTACCGCCCGCGCAACCAATTTTTATTTAAATATAACACGGTTTCGACTATATATTGGGAAATAACTTATTTGTTAAAAATGACGCGATCGAGCCTAACCCAGGGCATAATTGCTTTCGAAACTTGAATTCATACACTAAGTCACCCAAGCCGCGGTTTACATGCAGTTTACAATCATATAATAAGTTAGGTTTTCTAGTAAGTCTTTTTTTCGGGTGGAACTAAATGTGTATCGTTTTGGACCTACAGAGCTAGCTGGATATCTCCGATCTTGTGAGAGTAAGTACAAACTAAATCATGCATAAAATAGTAAATGCATATATTCAAGATGACTGGTTTCGACTTTATTGAGTAAACGATGCCAAGAGGCTCCGTCTGAAAGAAATATTTACCAAAATGCATAAGTTAAGCAAATAGCAGAAGGCCGCATTTAATGTTCGGCCTAGGCAATATAAATTCAATACACTGAAGCAAATGAACTTCAGTTTTAGCACAGTTCATAATGATGGCAAAGTGAGAACTTTTTCTGTCAATTTCAAGATTTGCATTTGCCTATTATGCAATGTTATCTTTACAATGACTATATTTATATATATAATTAGGAAGAAAGAACACATTAATAACAAAGTGGATAAAGGCCATTTATTTCGTGAATACTAATCATCTCTTATACAATCATACATATTTATACATTTTGGGTTTTCAATTGATTATGCTAGTGGTAACAAATCTGACTCGTTTTTACTTCTGTTTCTTGTTTTGGCTAGTTGGTAAGTGTGTATGCGTTTGTGTTTGTGTGTATGCGTGTTTGCATGTAAAGGTCATTCTCGCAGTATTGCAAAGTGATGTCTGAGATCTGGTCATTATTGTTTTGATGGCTTGAGAATTAACCATTTGTGCGCATTGTTCACTGTTACATGTACGAGTGCTATTTTTCCCAGTGTAGTTGATCGTTTCACCTTGTTGCGCAAATTTATAATTTCCACATGGTAACAGCGCCAGTGTGGATTGCAGTGTTAAACGCTCATATTGTTTGGAAACTTCTGTCACCGTATGCGCCTCTGTTATTTCCACTTCAGTTTGTTGCCAATCCGATTGTATGTTTGTTGATTCTAGTCGAGGGCCTGTTTGTTCTTGACTGGATACTAGTAGATTGTTGTTGAATTTTGTTATTCTTGGCCAGTCGATAAGAATATCATGTTGATGAAACTTTTGAATATTAAGGTTAGGTGCTTGTTGTTTTATATAAAGGGCTTCATAAATAAATAATAATTTTTCTGATTTTGCTTTATGTAGAATTGTGAAATTGGTCGAATTGACAGGGTGCCCCGTTTCCATATATATATATATATGATGAAATCCTGGCGTAATGGTTCATATATATATATATATATATATATATTTCTAATATGAAATAACCATTGCATCAGTTACCAAAAGCATTTAACTAATAGACCAGTTTATTCCTAAATGAGAAATTTTAATGTACTGTCCAGATTTTGCGCAGAAAGGAATCGGAACGAGGCACATTTGCTTTAGAATCTAAGACTATATTCACTGATAAGTGTTAGGTTCTAGAAGCTGTGCAACTCTTGCGAAATAGAACGCGTAATTTTAAGTCATATATCAACTTTTTTGAAGATTAGTTTTTCCTTAATTTGGAAATTTTCGAAATTTTGTGAAATCTTAATTTCTAACAAACCATCATAGATCTGTCTTTATACGACAGACGCGTGCTGCTTTGGGAAGTTATATTGAATTGAAGTCTAATGGTATGAATTTGATTATATATATGTTGTCAATGAAAACTTAAGTAAGTATTAAGTTTTGAGAGCAATTTATTCAGTAGAAATCGTAAATTACTGTCCAGACACCGCAACAGACGAGACCTGCACCGGGACACACTTGCTTCGGAGATTTGGACTCTATCCACTGACTCACCCGTGCCGCATTTTGGACGCAATTTGAAACAATCCATCAAGTTTTGATTTCTGGTTAGACTTTCCATCAATTGGAACCTACTCGCACACACATTTATTGATAATTTCATCACCAATGCAGGATTTTGCCGTATAAATTCTGTCGTTTTAAACTCCTTGTCACTTATAAAATAAAATGTAAATAATCTATTAGACAAGTTTCGCTTTTATTAGATTCTCCTCTGTAGTAAACATAAAAGCAGCATACCATGACCGAACTTGGGAACATATGTTTCAGAGTCATGCAAATCATGCATTACAGCACTGAATACGCGCATTTCATAAATGCCTTAGCGAAATTCTTTCGTGCCAGTTTCAAAACCTGCTTCGTTAAAAATTTTGAACACTACTTTTATCGCTTCCAATAATAACGAAACCGATCTACTGTACGAATTGCTTTTTATTGTTCATACTGAAAAAATGTGCGTTTATATAATATTAGATTGTTACTTATATAAAACTCACAAATTTTATTCGTATAAATAAATACTTCTATTCGTCAGAAGTTGTTTAAAGTAGATACTCATAAATAGCGATTTAGAGATATTGTTCCACGGATAATGGATACCGTGTGTTTTAAGCAGTTATTAAAATTACGGTAGCGATATTGATATAAAAACCAATTCATTTATGCATATACATTTTCCAGTATAAACTAAGCATTGTGTACTGAAGAAAAAGCAATTTTATCCAGTACACCGATTTCGTACTTATGTGAAACTCTTCAAGTACTGTCCAGAATTTGTTGCAGTCGGGACTGGAACCTGGGCACGTCTGCTTCGAAGTTGATCATTTAATTATATAATTGTTTTACAGTGGTTAATTTTATAAAAACTGTCGGAATATAATAACTTTCCAGAAGAGAACGAGTAAGGCTCATCTACTACGCAATGGCTGCGTAGTAACTAGAATGCCAATTATAAATATACGGCTGCAATATTTATCGTACTTTTATAATAAATTAAATAATACAAAAGCAGTAAGAAAATAGATAAGTACAAATTATGCACCAATGAATAGGAAGCGACAGACACAAACGTAGAGATAAATAAGCGCGCATACGAACAAATAACCAGTTTACATTCAGATTATGTGCATATTTATTTGTGTATTAAGTGTTGTGTACCTAAGAGCAAATTTATTCAATTAGGAGCAGATATATAGAACAGTCAGCATGACCACTATGTATAATCGTGTGCATACGTGCATTACATGCTTACAGGAGACTAATCAGTAGGGACCAGTACTACACCTCATTCTTACTATATATTTGTCAAAAACTGTGGGATAGTTGGTCAGTAAAATCTCCTATACGATTGCTTTTTCAAGCAATAATGGACTTAATTCCATATAAAGTTTCCGATAACACGACTGAAAACCTAACTCACTATACATTTTATAAACCGAGGCTCTTAAGGGTACGGCACATTGATTTTCAAGATACCAAGCTTTCACAAGAAACAAACACAATTGCTATATTTATAAATCAAGTTTGCGAGCTTGAAGTAAACACCAATCCAATTGTATTTAACCAGTCGTCGAAACAACATAACAAAACTACCGCCAGTCGCAACGCACTGACGCCTTTCGACCTTCCATGATCATCATCAGAGTACGACGGCAAACTGACTAGCGAGGATAAAACCGCATTGCATAAATATACGGAAAGCAAAATTAGATATTTGGCTCTCACCTCTAGTAGTCTAGCATACATTGTACTTGACTGGAATGTCGGCTGCACAATTTCTATGCAGTCGCAAATATTAACTGTTCGCAGCCGACATTTCCAGTCAAGTACAATGTATAGGAGACTGCTAGAGGTGAGAGCCGCATATCTTATTTTGCTTTCCATATATATACAATGCGGTTTTATCCTCGCTAGTCCGTTCGTCATACTCTGATGATGATTATGGAAGGTCGAAACGCGTCAGTGCGGCGACTGGTGGTAGTTTTCCTATGTTATTCGACTACTGTTTATATACGATGGGATTGCTGATTACTTCAAACTCGGAAACTTGTTTTAAATTATATTTGTTATTGGCTGTAATACCGGTTTCTATTGTTGAGCTACCAGGAAGCACAAAATTAGTATGCACCAGATCATACTTTCCGTTCATGTTGTGTTTGGTTTATCCTTCTGGTCATGATTGAATTAATTTGTTACTAGTTACGCAACAACTAATATACTTTTGCACATACGTTAGTACTCCGCAAAAAAAACATTATATAAATACTGAACATTTCGATTTTCGGATTCTTTACCTTAAAATTTATTTATATCCGGCCATTTATTGTATAATTAAAAGAATATTTTCATTAACCACCCAAGTACTCAACGCTGTTTTCAAAAGCAGTGCAAATATTTCGATTCGGTGCATCTCTTGTTCCTTCTTAAATTTACTGGATATTTTCTCAAATAATTAATTCAAATTATGATCTGGCGAGAAGAACAAGACCTTTCATATTTTTGTATGTTTTATAATAGAGTTAGATTTTACTGCAGAAAGTATTTCTCACTTCACGCTACCGCTATACAAAAAATGACTAAAATCAAAACAAAATTTACAGTAGTTTTATCTCATAAACCCTACTATTTGATTTTTTATTTGGAAGCGAGTATAGAGCCCGAAATCGAATTTAAACGATATAGAAATCTTAGTTTATTGCAAATTTTACTGAGAGGGCGAACTATAGTATTGGTCATTCATCAAGTATTTGCCCGAACTGCTGTGACCTGGATTTATATCAGCGGATATTGTCATAGGCTTAAGTTCTTTAAATTAAATTTGCGAGCTTGAAGTAAACACCAATCCCATTGTATTTAACCAGTCGTCGAACAACATAACAAAACTACCGCCAGCCCCAACGCACTGACGTTGCTTTCTGACCTTCCCCGATCAGATTACGACTGCAAACTGACTATCAAGGATCAAACTGCATTGAATATATATGGAAATCACCGACTATAATATGCACAATTTATATGTAGAGTTAAAAATGCAAGCTTACATATAGATATCGTTAATAAATTCAACATTTTAAATATATATATATATATATATATATATATATATATATATATATATATGTTTAAGTTGTTTTAGCTAAAGGAAATCGTGGGTTGATGTAAATGTCACATATTGAAGTGAATAATTTAATTTAAAATAGCCTTCGAATACTTAAATTAATGCTTTTATAACTGTATTGAATTTTTACTTTTATTTTTAAAAATTTTGCAATTTTCTCTATAAAAATTTTCCAAAATTCTGGTTCAAATATATATATATATATGTTTGTGTGTGTATGTATATGTAAGATTTTTAAGTAAAGGGATTCTAAGGTTAAATATATATGTCAAATATAGTAGAGAATAATTTAATTTAAATTAGCCTTCGAATACTTAAATTATTGCTTTTATAATGGTATTGAATTTTTACTTTGATTTTAAAAAAATTTACAATTTGTTCTATAACAAATTTTACTAAATTTTGACTCAAGTTATAACTTGCTCTTAGTGCAAAATCTCATTTGCTTTCTTCAATCTACATAAATCCGATAATCCGGAAATGGTCCGGTTTTAAGAATGCAACATCGGCAGAATATCCAAGAGTGTAGTCTTTTTGTTTTATTCAACAGTTGACAAAACTTTAAGTGTGCTACTCAAGGTAAAGAAATCATTCGCTAGTACTTTGTTTTAAACTTTTTCCCGTAAATCTGCAAACTATGTGCAAACTATCGTTGCGTCTTGCAAGATGTACAAAAGAATGCCAAGTGATTTCAACTTGTGATAATTTGAAGAAATACAACAGGATGTAAGTCATTTTTGCATAAAAAACAAGTTTTTCCTTTTAATTGCGAAGCTATCAACAGAATTATCAATAATGCGTTCGCTTAAAATATGTAAATTAAAATTAAAGAAAAATGAATTTCAGATAAAACACTGTGAAATATAAATACAGTGCTATAACTATCCTAAATTACCAGTTAAGACTTTACAGTGAAACTAGCACGAGCATAAACGCAGATGATAAAAAGATCACGCATCTGGTTGTGGAATTTCTTTCCAAATGACTGCATTTCTTTGCCAACTTTAGAAATAAAGCCATTTGCGTGGCACAACTAAATTTAACCTGGTTAACTTCAGAAAATGAATAATAAAATGTACTAGATTGTTAAAATCAGCGATAAAAATCATTACAAGCTGACCAGCAGGAATTCCTGAAAAGTTTTTACTGTCTCAACTGAATTGCAGCATTTTAAATGATAATGTTGCTTACTTTGTAGTCAACATTTTCGAAGAGCTGTTTTTCATTTTCTCTGCTAATCTGTCGTTCCATCAGTTGAGGTGCCTTTAACAAGAACTCATATGGAATCAAAGCTGTATGCGTGTAAATGTTTGGAATTGATAAAAAGTAGCCGAAAACATTGCGACTGAAAATCAGGACTTCGAGAAATCTGTCCTAACGCATTCAACTGAAATCCTATGAAAAACTGAAAGCTGCGCATAACTTGGCATTATTATTTTTTTACGCCATTTTGGCACCAACTGTATTGACACATATATTCAACTTGTTATTAAAACTTGGAAAATAAAGTTTCAACTAGTCAGTCTAAATCTATAATTAAAACACGAACACTATACCAAATGGAGAAGTGATATTCAATTGAGTTTTTTAGCAATACTTGCTTGTATATATGCTATCGGTTTAAAAGTAACATTGAATGGGATAAAAAAATATTTCTTTGGCTAGTCCGGTATTTTCCATATTGGGCATCTTGTTGCAAAAGCCAGAATAAGAAGTAAAACTAATTTAAAGATCTGTTGAATTTTCTACCATATGCTATTTAAATGTAATGGAAAACATGTTTAGAATGAAATCAACCCAAATATCAATTCTAGCATCAACCATAGTGGCGTTCGCTTCCTAATGACAGATTAAAGCTAGCTAGTTATAACACTGAAGTGAACGCGAATAAAATACATATTTTGTTAGAATTAGAACTTTAATGCAAACAGAATGTTTCATAGCGCATGAAATGAGTTCTATGAATCTTTATTCGAGTCATCCGTATGCAGAGGTATAGCCTCATCATGAGGAGTGTCTGATTAGGATGTAAGAGGTTAAGTTGATGAATTTCATTTGCAATCTCATGCTATGTTAATTTAGAAAATTAAATTATAACAAATTTTTCACATAATTTTTATATCATTTCAAGATGAATATTGCTGGTCTTGTAAATTGAAAATATCATTAACGTTGCACCGGAATTGGAATAGCATAAACGTAAACTATTAGACATTCCATGAAATTCCGAATCTCCGGATTTAAATTTTGCTAATAGTAGTGCTCTTAGAAAATATGAAAATATTTTCAATTTTGGATACTTCAGAATAAGATATAGAAGAAATGTTTCTTGCATCGGATGTAATTAATTTTTGTATTTGCAAATGTAAATTGTACAATTAATGTTAATAATTTATGTAAATGTATACATAAATTAATTTTTACTTTCTCTCTATAAACTTAGCATAACATAGGTTGTGAAATTTAATTTTTAAACATTACGTAGTTAACAGAATTACCATTTCCTGGATTCGAAAAAGAGCTATTTGGTGAGAGTTTTGTGACCTATCCCCGAAAAACTCTATCAGCACATCACATCATAGTTTAAAATTTATACCAAATTTTGTTTTTGGCTTGTCGTTCATTAAGTTGAATCTTATTTTACGTCAGTTACAACCTAATGTTCCAACAGTTCATCTTCAATTTACCGTTATAAATCAGACAACCTCCTATTTGAGAATGTGATATAAGAAAGTAGGGTATTATTGCAGGATTTGATGATATACATTCTGCCAGTTTAAATTAAAAATTGCACAAAATAAAAAAACGCCTCATCGAGATGGAGATTTTTGTCTGTATTAGGCCCTCATCATGCACTTGCCAGTGGCCGGAAATAGAATTGAGGTACTTTTGTTTTATATAAGAGCAATTGCTTAAATGAAACACTTTATTTCAAATACAGCTATTATGATAAATTAATGGTATTACAGCATGCTCATGTCTTTTTGAATACGATCGAGAATAAGAATAAGTAATGCTTAAATTTATTGTACATAATCTCCTACTCCAAGGTCATGGTAAGCCAAAATTCTAAATCAAATTTCGAATCAGTTCCTGATTTTTTGTAGGCATTTTAATTTATAATTTTCTTTCGTGAGAACAAAATTGTATACGAACATAATTTGTAAAAGAACACATTATAAAGTATAAAGTTGAACTTTTCAGTTTGGTAAATGGTAATCTATATGCATTTAACCCTAAATACAAAAGAAGATTGCACTAGGTCTATGCACTGACATGTTTTGATCATCCACAATCATCGTCAGAGTAGGAAAACAACTGACTAAATAGGATTCAAGCGGAATGTAATTATAAAATATGGAAATCAGATATACGGTCATAAATTTTTTTAGACATACATAAAATGTATTAGATTGGAATGTGTTCGCTCAACAATTCCTGTACAGCTACGAGCATGAAAATATTTCAGCTTTCGCCATGTTTACAAAAATTTCACATTTAATGAAGCATCGATTTCGCGAGTAGTGACAACGATTCTTTAAATGAGATTTTATGGTTTTAAAATGTAAACACCACCTCTTTATCAAACCTGTTGTAAATAATATGATATCCATCTAAAGTAACTTACAGGCTTTTCAAAATTTGAAATTCTTCTGATGACAATCATAGCACAAGGGAAATCTGGTTATCGCAGAACAACTCGTAAAATATACATACATTGGGGAAAATAAGATATTCGGCACTTAAACATGGTAGCTCGCAAAATAAATTGAGAGCAGTATTATTACGCGTAATTTCATCAGTACGAAAAATCGCGTTTTTACAGCATTCACTACGTGTATATAAGTTGAACCATTAAGCAATTATTGTAACGGTTATCTGAATCAAGATTTCAAGCAAAGCATGAAAACAAATAATTTTCTGTTGAGGCAGATGCAGAACCCAGCAAAGCTGTCGCTACTTCTCAAAGAACGACGTTAGTTTCGTAACCTAAGGATCATCTTCGCACAAGGCAAACCTAATTCGATGAGATTGAAACCGCACAAGATATGAAGAATGGAAAATCAGATGTACTGCTCTAAATCTGGATAGGCATGCACACAATAGACTTGACTGATAATGTTGGCCGCAAAATTTTCATGCATTTACAAACAAATCATTTTAGCAGCTTTCGCACAATGTATGCAAATATATAAATAATGACCACTGAATGTGTACAGGATAACAATTATTTAATCATAAATATGAGTTGAGATACAAATAAACTTCACTTTAGTTAATCGTTGAACAATCTATTCAAATTAACGCCGCCTGCCACGATACTTCAAATCGTTATCAGAGCAAAAGGACAAGTTGACTATCAAGTAGAAACCCGTAATTTATGTTTAAAATGAGGAAAATCGTCTATATGGTACCAGAAAGTGTAGTTTTCATGGTTTAAATGATCAATGTCGTAAATCTTCCAAGGAAGTCGCAAATACAGCCCTTTCAGATATTGTTTACTGCATGTTATAAAGTCAAATAATCATTGGATGCACGGCGTGTGATAAAATCCATTTAATTCCTACTTGCTTAAGATTAACAACATTCCTGTTCAGTTAAATATTCGCACAACAATGCAAATCTACCGTCAGTCATGCAATTACGCATGTAGTAATTTGCTGATTCTGCGTTCCGCGACTTAGCTTTTTCAATTAGATTATGTTTATCCTTGCGCTTATGTTGATTTTTGCAAATTATGTCAAATTAATCGGGTGAAATTAAGGATTGCTATGCATCTGACATACCCTATCAAGTAAAGTTTTTCCGAATCATGCTCTGATTATGTACATGAAGATTCTAAACGCTTTATTACCAGAAACTGACAGGTGGAGGTGTCTATACTTGAGCTCAAGTTTTCGATTTTGATATAAATAATTGTAGTCACAATTCGCGCAATCAGTGATTGTTTAATTGTATATTTACTACACATGTGACATAAGTTGTGTTGAAATGCCAGGTTGCTTTATACATTTAGGTTCCTTCTGCACCTCCTGTATATTAACAGTAAGATCATTGTAGCGAGAGTCGGATATTTTTGCTTAACAATTGATAGATGTAATGGTGTTATGATCCGCAGCACTCAATTTTCCATGTTGGTCTAATTATGATCATGGAAGTTTAAAAAGTTTTGTTATGTGTGATTGACGTTTGCTTTGGATAACATTCATAATTCGTTATAATTCAATAGTTTAACTCTTTCCTGAACTCTTTAAGAATTAGTTTAAAAATTAACACTTTTTCACCCACGCAATCACGTTTGTTAAATTTAAAGAGATTTTATTTAACTAAGAACTTTTTCTTGTCCTGGGGAAAGTTGCAAACATTATATGTTAATTTGATTTTGATAATGATATTCGCAATAGTTTAACAGAATTTATAAATTGCTATCTACGAATTTTGTGCCACGCTAGCTTGTTTACATATCTCGGATACAAAAATAGAGCCTATATTACAAAGATGTATACATATATGGCGTTTCTTAGCATTAGCTTTTTTGCATATGATAAATTGTAAATTGAATATTGGTTAGTTATTTCTCGTTTTTTTAAAACAATTCTATGCAAGATCCAATATGCCTTCTTATAGAGCAATATTAAAAAAAACCGCTCAAAAAGTCTTAGCGTTTATTTCATTCGAGACTAACATTTGATATGATAAAATACTTTTAGATATTTTTGAAAATTTGGAAATTAGATTTTGAAAGCAAAATTTTTTCTATAATTCGCCTTCCAAACATGAAATAATGGCCACAACGTGTAAAACTGTGTTGTGTAACTGGTTAAGAAATATTGGATTGGTGTATTTCTCCAAGTCGAGTTTTTGCTTTGCATAGTCAAAATAACCGGGTCGCGTTTTGAATTGAGCTTGTAATAATTTCTGATATAGGATAAGTACGAAAAGGACTGAGGGTAGTTTTGCTATGTTGTTGGGCCGGTATAATAGGATTGGTGCTTATTTCAAGTTCACAATCTTGATACAAAGAAGCCTGAACACAATTTTCGGGGTTTTCATAGTTTGAGTCTAGTCAAACGGTTCGTTTTAAAGCAATTGGGTAATATACTGCTTAGGTGTGTTAATTTTAAAATTAATCCGTGATGTTTCCATTGACGAAAAAAGTTTTCAGAGGCAATCCGTTGATTGGTTATAATAGAATATGACCGAAAATCTATTTCATTCAATTTAAAGGCATCGAAAGAATAGCGAAAGAGTAGCAAAGTCAATGCACATGTTACGTTGTGTTTTCCTAAGTAGTGTGTACATTCTGGGGTTAATCCAGACTTAACAATGCATTTATCCTATACGAGTGCTAATTGAATAGGCGGTACGTATTCCAAAGGTCTTCCCGCATAATTTGTAACTATTCTTTTACACTTATAAAGATGATTGAATCTCGCCTTAAAGTGCATGTTCATAATCTATATTTTGTTACATTTAATTTAGTTGCTTTATGAGATAAAACAACGTTAAATAAAACCGGTAGCAGTCTCAAAGCTTCGAGAAATCTGGCGTCAATTCGTAAAGTACGTTATGATTTTGATTTAATGCCTGTTCGAACTGTGTTTAAAGATGAATTTCAATATACCTGTACAAGCATATCTTCGAACAAGTTCTTTAATAATTTAAAATAAGGACACTAAGTAAGTCTGAATGAATTCTGCAAAAATATAAATATTCTATTGTTATTTATTATTTCACATTATTATGTACTTGTTTGTAGCAAGACTCTTCATGTGGTTACATTATATTACCAGTAAAATTCATTTTTACGTGTGTATTAATAAAAATACTCCGGCCATATGAGTTCAAAGACGATCTAAACATTAATAAGATATGGTTGGCAGATAGTCATTCTAGATTCGAATTCGTTTGAATTCTTACAATTAAATTAATGTATTTAAGTTAATTTGTTGCATTCTATAGATATAATTGTGACGTTAACATCGTGTTGTAAATATAAGTCAATTATTTTCTGTGACTTCGTTGAAGAAATTAGCATGCTGACAAAGACGTTAATTAAATCGAATTATTACTGATATTTGATACATTACGTAACTTCATCTAACACATTTCCTAATTAGTATGGTTAATTAAATAATAAATAGTTCAAATAGTATCCATACTATCATTAGTGAAGGTGATGTCGATTTTATACGCCATAATCTAAAATTATTTCAGTTTTTAGAAATTGTCTTATGTCTGCAATGACATAGTTTTCGGGAAATAATTTTTTATGATTTGAGAGGTTTCAGCAATGACTCAAGAACATAACTTGTAGTAATTATGATAATTAATTGAAAATAAATAAGTTTTATGATGTTTACTTTCACTGAGAATTGAATGCATACCTACAAAGATTGAAATTCTGCCAAACTAATGGTGCGACCATTATTAAGATTTAATGATATAAATAGTAAATTGAGTCTATAATTATTATAATCAAGGTTGCGGTCTTGATATAAACACCTGACCCATTAATTACTTACATATGTCAGTAATTAATGGGTCAGGTGTTTATATCAAGACCGCAACCTTGATTATAATAATTGTTATCACCACCCGCGCAACCAATGTTCGTTTAATTATATAAATGAGTCTATAATGTTAATGCTCAGGCCAACATTTGCAATTAAGTACAATGGATGTGAGACAACTAGAGTTGAGAGCCACATACCTCAATTTTCTTTCCGTATATATGCATTGCGGTTTCATCCTCGCTAGTCAATTTTCTGTCTTACTTTGATGATCATTATGGAAAATCGAAACGCGTCAGTGCGTGCGGCTGGCGGTAGTTTTGCTATGTTGTTCGACGACCTGTGTTAAATACAGTATGATTGCGTTTTCTTCAAACTCTCAGACTTGATTTAAATAGATGTTACTACAAACCGTGCAATCAATGCTTTTTTAATTTTTGTAACTACATATGTGTGGCGAAAACTGAAAAAAGGTAATGTTTATAATTTGAAGCAGAAATTGTGCAACCGACATTTCCAATGAAGTAAAATGCATGTGAGACAACTAGATGTGAGAGCCGCATATCTAGTTTTTCTTTCCAACATATATACGATGTTTTCTCGCTGTCATTGCTTGCCAAGTTTTCGATGATCATCATGGAAAATCGATATGCGTAAGTGCGTGCGACTGGCTGTAGTTTTGCTATATTGTTCGACGACTGGTAAAATACAATGGGATTGGTGTGTACTTAAAGCCCACAAACTTGATTTAAGGAATTGTTACCATCACCTCCCTCGGAATCAATGATTGTTCCGTTGTATTACTTACATAGTAAAATGAGTGTTTCGGGATTATTTCAAATAAAATTTTTTAATTTATATTATACAGACTATGAAGGATAATCAGCTCCTCATATAAAAATTAATCAATTTTTATTTTTCGACATGATTTTACCGCTGGATTCATAAAAATGAAATTATTATTTTTTAATTTTGGTTAATTTCTGTAATTTTTTTCGTTTAAATTGTCGAATAATATGGCTAGACTTTGTTATATATATTAATTAGTCTTCTTGAAATTTTGAGTTGCGTTGTACGCTGTTGTTTTGTCCTGTCAAAGATTTATCTGATTTTCTGTATGGTAAATGCCTGCACGATATTTTAACAATGAATTATTGATATGTCCACAAATTATTAATTTTACTGATATCATGGGATGGATCTCGAATTCGCTTCAGGTAAAATTCTTTTGATATTCTGTTTTCAAGGTTTTTAAATCTAGCCAGATTCACTTGGCAATCTGCGAGACAGTGAGCATACGTTTTTAGTTGTAATAAATGGTTTGTAATAAATCTTATTTTAATATAAGGGGTTACAGCAATACCTGTGAAGATAAAGAGTAGTTGATAATACTTAAGAAATATAGCCTAAGAGAAATTGCTAATTAATTTAATTGTTATAGATTTGGTGATCATTCTAGCCATATTGTAAACCCGAGTCTGGCGCCACAGGAGCTCAATAATGGTAGTGACCGAAGGGCCTCTACAAAACATGGCGACCGTGACCGGATCCAATATGCGGAAAGATATACAAAAGATGAAGATCGTGCCATTCGCAATCATATGGGTAGCTATAAAGGTCTTACCATTTACAGACCAGAATACCACTCTGATTGGGTTGATGGCACAAGAATGTATTTTTTTAAAGTAAGAAGAATTACCGAACCACCATAAATTTTTGTCTCGGTTTGATAGCCACAGTCTGAATAAGTAAAAATTAACATATTCAGATTCATGAAATTTATCATGGACAATGAACCATTTAATTCATTTGAGCCTCTAGTGGAAGGGCTTCAAAGACGGTATCTACCCGAGAAAATTGAACAGATTATTGATTTATTATGTATGTAAAAGTTGGGAAAACAGTTTCCATCTGCACTTTATTACAGACTCATTGCCTAATATATCGAGCTTAATATCTCTCAAGAATTAGTAGCCAGTATATTCATTGCTGAATTGCCTGCTAGATTAAGAGCTACTCTAGAAGTATATGATACATTAGAACTAGATTGGCAAATGTAGCTCAGTGGATTATTTAAATTGTACTGACATCATGAACCCAAGTTGTATGCGGTAACTACCTTGAGCAGCAATTCCAACAAATCTCATAAAGACTCTTGGCCTTGGAGAATGAATTTAATACCTTACGAAGAAATATTTTTTGGGGGACACATTATCGTGGTCAAAGGCCAAACTCCAAGCACCCTGAAGTCGAATGGCGTGACTTTGTTCAAAGACCACGTAAGTGGTGCATATCGCATCCTATGTATGCCGAGCTTGAAATATGTCAAGGCGAAGGGTGCAAATTTCCCTGGTTGGATAGTCCCTCAGGGAAAGGTAGTACTCGTCCTGTGGTTAGGCGTAATTCTCCGGAAAACTAGCTTAACCCCCACTATTATGAGCCGTAGGGGTTTTGCGTATACAAAGCATCTAAACGAGTTCTCATAAAATAATAGAAGTTAGATTAAAGAGCTGCGATGGAAGATACGCGCACTAGTTCAGTTATTGAGACTGTACGATTTCGGATGAAGGAGATCTATAGGAAGTTGCTGATTATAACAGAAAAAAATTCAACTTAACGGATGAATTAAATGTTTTAATATTCTTAAAAGACACGTGTGCCAAGGTGAGTATAGATTGATCCGACGTGGTGTTAATAGATTGTCCCATATTCGAATATTAAATATAGGCTACTAATCGAACTTCAATAATGGTCAATTGCGTGAAAGAGTTTTCAGTGCCATTGGGGAAATTTCTAGTCGGTGGCACAAAAGATTGCATTATTGGGATGAATTTTTAAATTGTCTTCAAACAAGCGTTAGATCCAAAAGCCCGGACTGTTGGACACGGCAAGGCGACAGTGACTTATACTGAGACTGGAACCTCAATGGTTAGGTCAGTTCAAGAACCGAGTTGATTTAGTGGAAGTCATCGAGAAACACCTGGCTGTTTTTCTACCGTTCAATGCTAAGTTGAACGAGCTGAAGTCGGGAACATAACGCCAAATCATGTTGCTGGAAACATTACCCTGTTTACCTAAGTGAGTGCAAAATATCCAACAATTCACACTCAAAGTATTTAAGGCGCTAAAAGTCTACTATTGCGTCTGCAATAGTGTTAGTTTCCAAACGTGTACCGGGAAAATTGAGGGTTTGAGGTAATTTTAGACTATTAAGCTCCATAACCAAAGGGATTCGTATCCTCTATCGAACCAGTTTACTTTGCTCAGGATTATAAATAGGTATGAGTTTTATACTACGTTACAACTGCAGAAAGCGTATTATCAAGTATCTGCAGGTAGATTCGATTTCCTGGAGGTGGATCACATGAATTTTTATGCATGCCATTTGGGTAGAAGAATGCAGGTCAGATGTTTCATCATCTGGCGGAGGAATTTCTTCAGAACTGTACATATTCTAGTGTGTAAATAGACGACATCATCATATGTGGTTAATCAAGGTGAGCAAAACCGGGAGCATTTGGATGCTGTTTTATCAAAGCTAGAATCATATGGATTAGTTGTTAAGCCAGAGAAGAGCAAATTTGGTTGCTCAACCGCAAAAATTTCCTGGCTACTACTCTTCCAAGTGTAAATTAAACCCTTTAAATATAGGGTCCAAGTGATAAGATATATGCCGGAACCACGATCTACACGCTAACTGCGTAGGTTTGTGGGAATATTAATCTATTACCGTTTATTCATATCAGGTTTCGCTGGAATTTGGGATCGTTCACTTGACATTTGGTTCGTGAAAGAAGCACGATAAAGAAGTCCTGGCCCATTAATTTTAGCCATGACGATAAGGAGAAATTCCAGAGTGCCAAAGACCTGTTAAGCGAAATCACCACATTACCGCCTGTGGACTGGACTAAGTTGTTTGAGATAGTCACTGATCCTTCGGATGTAGCCATATGGGCAGTGCTACATCAGAGAGAAAACGGGATAGCTAAGTTTAAAGGATTTTATAGTAGGAAACTTAAAGATCGTGAAAAGTTATGTGACATGTTCGGAAGGAATTACTTGCAGCTTATGCTTTAGTGCTGCATTTCGAGCATTATTTGAACGGACATCAGTTCATGGTATTGAATGACCATAAGCCATTGATAAGTTCCCTTCGTAAAACTAACAGACTTAATTAATCTCAGCGGGTGAATTTATAATTATGCCCAAAGTGCTACACTTATTCAAATAGCTAGAAGTTTCGCCTTATTAGGCATACTAGAAATCTTATCTGCTAGCTATTTATTTGAAGACTGAATTATTAGTTTCTGTTTTCCATAATCTTGGCGAGAAAAGTCAAAGCATTTCCTGATAAATATGTATGGTGAATAGATTAACACGCGTGAATATTACGGTCAAATGAAAATAATTGAAGTTAGGTCCAGCTTTTGATGAGAGAATGAAACTGTTATGGCAATTTATGCATATGCATATTACACAGTCGCATATACATAAAAATCAGAATATGCACTGAAGAGGACAATGTTACAAGAAAAAGCAGAGATGAATTTTAATATTTATCGTGACATATTTGTTATATTGTAGTTGTAACTTATTATAAATGCTATTAAATATAACACTTTGGAAATCGCCAACGACTTTTTGGCTTCTACTATCATTCCTAAAATGCATGGCCCGTTAGATAGGGAGTATGTAAGAGTACGATACGATGAAGTAAGTTTGCTTGCGTTCTGTTTTCATTAAAAAAATCAGTTGAATGCAACAAGCACACAAAATACAGACATACACACACAGACGTGCGCACCTACCTCCACATACACACACACACACACACACACACACTATTCACCAGGTCATGTTCTATTCACGTACAAATTTATTTTTATACTCATCAACTGAACATAAATTGGTAAACCACAAGTATTTGCTTGTATGAATGTAACTGCGTGTGTTTGTGTTTACATAATTAATTTTGTTATTGCTTTTGCTTTTGATTTGAAATCTAGCCTAATAATTATTTAAAACAAGTTTTCCAACTTCAGATAAGCGACAATACAAGTTTATTGACACAGCCACACAGTATACCCGCACGTGTGACGGGTTTTGACTCAGCATGCTCATCATCAAAGCACGATGGAAAACTGACAAACGAGAACTAAAGCGAAATTTCTATGCAGTCACGAACATGCAATATGTGGAGCTTTCGTTAAACGTATGACAATTACACAATAAAGACAGCCATTGGTTGCGCAGGTTGTGATGAAATTTAAAAAAATAAAATTTGTAAAATAGATCAAAACACTAAATTCATTTTATTTAACCTGTATAACGACATATGCATGGTGGGAGCTGCAAAAATTCTACGGTTGTGCCGGCATGGAAACTGTACAGTCGATTATTCCAGTTGAGAACAATGCATGCGAGACTACCATGAGTGAGAGCTGTATATCTAAGATTGCTTTCTATATATATGTATTGCAGTTTAATCCTCGCTACCCAGTTTTCCGTTGTACTCTGATGATGATCATGGGAGGTGGAAACGCATCAATACATGCGACTGACGGTTATTTTGCAATAATGTACAATTGAATAAATCGGATGGATTTCGCGAATAACTCAACATGGCAAACATGGTTTAAGAAAAAATAACCACCCGCGCAAGCAGTCATTGTGCAATAATCAAACTTTGTCATTTTTCTAACTGTGGGGAATCTTTTTTGTTGTGCAATTAGTTAAGAGGATGTTAATGGTGTTTGTTTCAAATAAACAAGCTATATTATAATAACTGTTATATCAAGACACATGAGTAGGTATTGCTAAATGAAATGTATTATTTAGTTAAATCATTTGTGCAACTTTGTGTTAATCAAAGAAATCTACCTATAAATTGAAGGCAGTGTTAGTGGAGCGCAATTTAAAAATTCCAAAAGATGAAGCGTATTGTTTTCATATTATTATATATTGTCTATAGATATTTTGCATAAATTAGACTAATCTAGTTCTTATTGAGACATTTTCAAGAAGTAAGAAATTCACCGAGACAGAAATTTTAATCAAGGTGCATTTACTTCAGAGTCTTGCAGCTCATCTCCTACACCACTTTATTCATAATTTGAGTGTGAATTTCACTTATATTCTGTCTCATTTGCTTAGATCAGTTTACAGGCGATTTCTTTTTGAAACCGCTTCCGACATAATTGCCCATCATGCTATTCTGAATCTTTCTTTACTGAATAAGGTTATAAATGCAGGCTTTGCTTATATTATATTTTGCCGATATAAATTTTATGTGGTATAAATTCGCAAATGAAATTCATCGACAAGACACCTTTCGTCCCTACGAGTCGCTTAGCTATTACGTATAAATATATGTTCACGAAAAGTTAAATAGGGGAAGATGATGTCATATGAAATTTCGTATAATTAAAAAACTTATTTAATCTTTCAATTTCTTTGGATGTGTTTTTCATTTCGAATCCAAGTAAACTTGGATTGCAGGACAACTGATTAGAAGTCACACTACAAATTCTCTTAGACTGTTAGATAATCAATCTTTTAGACCATGCTTTCATCCCCACTGAAAAACTTTTCAGTGGCGGTCAGGAATGCCATTAAGGTTCAAACTAGCAAGACACGACGTAGCTGTCACTTTTTCAAACGGAACTAAATCTATCGTTGGTAATGTGAATGATCAATCAATTTGAGACAGCAAGTTAGCCAGCTAGGGTTGGTTGGCCAGAATTTGTCCTGCCTGACGGAGAATAAAATTGTGCAATGATAAGGTTTTTGAGGCGTTATGTACATGTTGAATTAGACTGACAATAGAACGTACACGTTTTTTACTAGCTGATTAGCAGACCAAGGCAATCGAATAAAAGTATTCTATCTTCATCAAGCTCTTCTAAAATATTCAATTTTAACATTGACTTCTCTAGCAGAATGGGGACTGTTCTTGTTTCTCTTTTAAGTGAAAATTAAAACAGGCTTTCTGCCAAGTACTTAAAAGAGGATAGGCTTAATTAATATTTTGACAAATGACCGCAATTTGTACACATCGGTAGAGTTCCGCTCAATTTTCTCTAAAACGGAGGTTTACCTGCCATCGTTTGAAAATGGGGCTATTCATTAATTCCAAACATCATATTTCGCGTGTTATTGATTGAATATTTAGTAATAATTTGGAATTTAAATCTCATTAAGTTAGTAGAAGATGGCAAATCAATAAAATATTTCATAGTTTAATACCAGATAAATGTATAAAGATAAATACTTAATGGACCAAAAGTTCAACAAAAATGTTCTCCGAAAGAAAATTCTGGTACCATTATCCATGGTGTGATAGAAGTAGCAAAGAAGCCAACTTTAAAAAGCCACGTTGCTTTGACTTTGACATTTCTCTATGGTGAGTTTAGCTAGAGGTATAAATATGTATATATATATATATATATATATATATATATATATATATATATATATATGGTTATTAAGGTTTAAATCAGAAAATAGTTTCTCACGCGGCCCGATACACTCCAACCTGAATTATTATAGTTTCTTAGTCAACAGGTGTTCCATTATGGAACAGGTAGTACAACCGTGGATGAGAACAAATTGACAGAGTCGAATTTAATAATTTCATGGTTATGAATCGATGAAGCATCTGAACATTAAGCTGGAGCAATAATTGTTGTTTTGTAGGTCAAGGTGATTATGCAAAATATAAGCTGAGAGCTGATGGATTTTAATCAAGCCATTATTTTTTTACCTGTATAAGCTTGTTTGAAGTTAAATTGTGTTGTTTTTAGATATAATTTTTGCATAAATTCTAATTATATCGTAGCTTAATTTTTTACCGTTGCTGAATTTAATTGTAACAAAGCCAATCTTAGGCTGTAATTTGAGCGCGTATTTTCTAGCGTTAAATTTCAATCACTATCGAATCTGTACCTTAATTTGATAGAGGGCATACATACAGATAATTATTCTATTATACGCGCTGCGACGAAAGGAGGAACTTCAGCTTCACTGCTTAGATAATGGCTTCGTTTTTCAAAACAACTAGCTAATTTAAATTATTGTAGAATAGCGTAATTGACACTACATCGTACACTGGTTGCAACCAATTATCATTAGTGGTCTACGTATAAAGGAAACTTGGAAAAATTTATATTAGATGGACTTTATTGACGTTCATTCAATCTTTTTCCCCTCATTCCCAGTCCTATTTTTACTCAAGCAGCAGCTCTATTTAATAAAATAGCGTATAAGCTGCTTATATATACATTTTGGTTGTAATAAATGCATGCAGTAAATTGTAAAATTTTCCTTAAATTTCAATCATTAATCTGATCCAATCATTTTCTTGTCTTGTCTTCCTTGTTTGTTATTTTTCTATTTATTGATTTAAATAAATGTTGCGATCTTGGTTAAAACACCTGTCCTATTATGTACATACATTTGTCAGTATAAACTAAGCATTGCATTTTGCGATTTAAAATTGATTTCCGACAAGAATTGGCTAAGTATCAGTATTAGAATGCACAGCTTTTTAGCTCGCTAATATTTTATGTTCTACGTTCTTCGCTTAGTGATAGAAAAACATGCCATATTAATATTATTTTTAATACATATTCTGAATGTGTAAATTTAACTGATCGATAGACCACAGTTTTACGATTTGAATTTGTGATGAAATTGATCATACCGTCCTGGTTGGACTTACTTTGAAACAAAAAGTGTAACATTCCCAAGTGTCTTCTTTGTTTTCCTTTATTTATAATTAATCTGCGAACAATCGCTGTGACAAAATTATCAGAAAATAGGCAATGAATCACAGACAGGAACTCCAAATTGGCATCGACATATAGTAGTATTCAACCAATAAAGATATTTCGTCAAGGTTTGAAAAATGGGCCTTTTGAATCAAATATACTGTTTTTCAGGAAATATCACATGCCAACATCAAGGAAATTAATGCGTCTTACCAATCTTGCAGAACGTGAAATATATCAATAATTTTGACACTGAACACAGTCGAGACATGTGCCATGTGTACTTTTCGCGAACTCTTGACCCTTCGGCTGTCACTGGTTGTCTAATTGATAGGGTGTGGCCTGGTCTCAAGAAATCCTTAGATTGGCAATGCGACTGGAGTGGTTCATCTGTCAAAATTTTGTGCTGGCTCTCAAGTTGAAACCAGCCGGGTTAGAGACTAGGTAAATTCAAATGGTAGAATTTTACTAGATTTTAATTGTCTAAAACCAATATTGCACGTTAAACATCATTTGAAATTTCCCTTTTGAAAAGATTTTATCTGTTAATTTCTTAATCTTCCTTGGAAGACTTGCATGATCACAAGTATTATTCACAAAAATTTTAATAAAACTTAGGACAGCAATTATTGTATGATATACGAATATATATATATATATATATATATATATATATATATATATTCTTTTGGAATTCGAGCCTTAATAAAATTCATAGTACTCTTTCCTTATATATAAATTGAAAGGCAAAGCAAGTTTAAAAATGTAAACATAGAGAGTGTGTGAAATAATTAAAACAACCAATCAATTGAGCGCGTCACCTCCAGTTCAAACTCAATTCATGCTTCTTCTGCTTGAATAAATCCGGCTGTAATTTGTTTACCCATAAAGCTTCGTATGTGGCTAACTACCTTTTGCTATAAAATGTAGTAATTATTTTAATTGCTAAGTCTGGAGAACATACGTGTGAGGTTTCAAAATTTTGTTGCGTAATTGAAGAGGTGTATTCACCATTGGATTTGAAACAGGCGTTTAGGTTGCATTGTTCTCTCATTCGAGAAATTTGCCATCTGGTCGATCGTATATATACTGGTCTAGGTCATATATGTATAAGAGATTGCATCAACCAGCTCTTCTATATTTCTTAACCATTTATCGGTTTTGGGCATAGTGTTGGCTTCCACTTATGAATCGCCAGTAAATACAAAATGCTCATGTGAATAAAACTGTACCTTCTGTTCATGCTGACGTTGGCGTAACATCTGCAATATTTAAACTAATTGTTTACGAGATGCGAAATACCTTATACATAACCTCCGAAATATATTTAAAGAGGGTTTTCTTTCTGCCACACGTTCAGTAGTTTTTAACTATGTGCACTGAATGCATCTACTAACACTCACGTTGAATGATTTTGTTCCATTATTGAGCACGATGGGGTCATTCTAAAACAGTAATTGCAATAAAATATCGCATTATCACGTGATCCATGTTTTCCAAAATGTTTATTTGTGCCTATCTTTAATCACTTTACGCGGAGTACTCGCATAAAATCGGTGAAAACGAAACTACATTCACCATAAACAATTAACCCGATATACGTTTTAGAATTTTGGTTTCTGTGAAGTGTATTCATGGTGCCTTATTCGAATAGAGTGCTAGATAAAATCAATAGTTTCTATCACATTTAAAGTAGTCGTTACTATAATCAACGTTGTGATCATGATTTAAACACCTGACCCTTTATATATATATATATATATATATATATATATATATATATATATTTGTCGGTATAAATTAAAATTATAGTGTTGAAAGGCAATTTATCCAGTAGACTGGTTCGTCCTTATTAGTTACTCATCATGTTTTGTCAAATTTGTTGCGGATAAGGTTCGAATCTGGCCCCGTTTGCTTTGGAATGTGGTCCTCTAACTAATGAGTCACCCTGCCACACACTACAAACACAAGGTCGCATAACCTCGTTGCGTCAGCCATCAATGTCAGAGTCCATCCGAATTGTTAAGCCCATTAATAGGTGTGATATAAAATAGCCAAGCTGAGACATATAATAGAATCTTTAAATTTCGTCTGAAGTCATTTCCCCGAAAATATTATAACGTTCGAGGTCTTCAAATTTGTATGCAGTATTGTGTAAAAAATCTTGCTCTAACCACAACAAAGACGTAACATCGTCACTAAAAGTCCATTTTAGCGTAAACAAAATATACATCACATGAGATATTGTTTGTCGCGGAGAACTAATATATATGCAATTGTGTATTAGGTGTTGCGTATCTAATAACAAATTAGTTTAAATAGGACCAGAAGGATAAAACAAAGTCAGCATGAACGGAAGATATAATCTCATGTGCATATTCGTTTCTTGCTTACTGGCGACTCATCAGTAGGAGACGATTTTAAGCCCTGTACGCGCTATATATTTTGGGGAGGAATTTGGGATAAATGGACGGCACAATCTTCAATATTTATGTGTATACCAGCCGTACTGGAGCTAACTTCATATTAAGTTTTCGACAGTGAGATTTCCAAAACAACCAACTATTTATAATTTATATACCAAGCCTGTATAAGTAACCAATATTATGGTTACCTAGTCGATACATGGTATCAACTTTATGTTCCTCGAGATATTCGAATAACTTTTCTTCGCCTGCAAGTTGGTATAATATACTGACATTGTACCTACTCTTATCTCAATAATTGGGTAATTAAAGTTGTTTACATTAGATTAAGTTTACCTATTTGAAAAGTTACCCCTTCACATTTTATTTAATCATTCGTACAATATAGGTAACCTACCGTAAAGGGAGTTTATAGAAGCGTTTAGAACTTCCATTGACATCAACAGTACAGCACAGCAAACAAGCTAACGAACATCAAACCACAATAAATACATACGATTTGGAAAATCCGATTTGCAGCTCTTGCATCAAAAAGTTCTGTTTTATCATATCTACTTGACTGGAAATGTCGTTCACACAATTTCTACACAGTCACGAACATTACATTTCGGAATTGTTGGTCACATATACTATTGGGAAATCATAGATTGCATATGTAGTTAAACGAGATTTAAAACCAACTTGTTGGAATTAAAATAAGGAGAACGGTTATTCTTTTCGGATGAATATAAATAACGCACTATATATGAAATAATTAATTATCGAATTACTGAACAATGCACACAGGCCAAATTGAAGGAAAAGTCTCAAAGAAAATCATACAAAATTAACACAAGATATAGTTGATGGCAAAGCCTGTTAATTGCAGGATAGGATTATTTCGTATTTCCTTTACGGAAATGAAAAATTTGCAAGGGTATATTTTTTTAAAGAGCAGAATATGCTGTAAGCAGAAATAAACTGTGAATAAATCCACTATTTATACAAATAAAAGAAAAACACAACTGCGCCTATATAGAGTGATAATTTCCTTTTTTAACTAATTAGCGTACTCCCTATAGTTTGAATTTTACGTCAATATAGATTTTGGAAATTATAGAATGGAATCCTTCAGTTTATAATTGAGCAGAATAAGCAATAAACGATTTCTTCTATTTGATTACATATATTCTTGGCGCGGCC
>JAQBSW010002951.1:85000-92414 GCA_029291075.1 Eudiplozoon nipponicum
ACAGGTGTATGAGTGGAAGACATCATCAAATTTTGAATTATTGGTTTATGTTAATGCTTGAAAGTCAGGCTGGCTTCTTAGTGAAATATTTTATTTGAAAATATGTATAATTTATTACATTTTCAGATTCATTTACTAGTTTCCCTCTATGGTGGGCAGCGTGCAGATTTAAGCTTTGTTTATCAGTTCTTCATAAATCTTTCTTTTCTGGTTTGCACCTTGTAGTATTACTAGCAGCAAAGTAATTTTTAAACAAATCAGCACGTAATCTTCATAAATTATAGAGTTATTCAATTAACATTGAACTTATGAATTTATTCGTTTATATATTAGCTGGGAAAATATTGGTGGTTAAGGTGAGCAGGTCGTTTGAATGAAATTAATCTCGCAGTTAATTTGGTTTTGCTGGCTTGTTACATATTATATGTAATTAATTGGCTTTGATATCGTATTTCTTGAGGCTTTAAAGGAAGTCGCACTCTTCTAAAATGCAACTTCGAAGCCATCACACAATATATTATTTGTATACCAAGCCTGTAATGGGTATTAACACTATAGCTGCTGTATCGGAAACTGATACAAATACTATGTCTGCCAAAATCTTATGTGGGACCAACACTATGGTTGCCAAGTTAGTACACCGTATCAACTCAATTGATTTAGAGGTATGCTAAAGTTTTAAAAAAATTTGAATAACAATTTTTTTCTGAACACCTGTTACTCCAGCAAATTCATGCAATCTGGCCTTGATGTTCTATGCCCTGATCATGAAGTCCCAAAAATGTATATAGGTATTATTAATAACTGAAAAACGTCCATATATGCACACACAAACCCATATTTATATAATAGTTTTCTTATTAAACAAAACTGACAACCATGGGTCTTTGATCCACACTTGGTAATATTGAACGACAAACTGTCGAGTACTCGTCAATTCTTGGAACATAATGTACTAATCAAATGTTAGTTGAGTTACACTCCGTAATGAAGACATTATTTTAGATTCATTGTCGAATGTAATAAGTTTTGCTTGCTCAAATACAATGATATCACTGTCAAAATAGTTAAACTATATATCGAGCGAAAAATCATTTTCTACAATTGACAATTGTGAAATAATGAAATATCGAAATGTAGCATAATCTTGGAAAATTACAGGAATATATTTCGCTTTGGACTAAATAATAATAAATGGCAATTTTAAAAAATGTGTAAACGGAACTAATTAACAACGCTGTCATTCTTTCCTCTTGTAAGTTTAACTCAGTAAGACAAATGTTAGAAACAGAAAGTACTCAAAATTCCCCAGCTACATATATTCCTGAAAGTGCAAGAGAGTGAGAGTAATAGATAGAGAATGAAAGAGAGAGAGAATGAGAGAAAATTTAATACTGAAAAGAATAACAGTTTTTGATTATTTTTCCGCAAAATTTCAAAATTCATTTAAGGACAGCGCTCTGTTAATGCATCAGTTAGAACAAATATATTTAAGGAGTCAAGCAACTGGAATTCAGCTTTTGCTATTCGCAACATAAATCGGATAATTTTATAAAACAAGGTTAGGATTTTCAAATTAAATTCATTCCTGAATAGATTAATAGTTCTACATCACAAACAACAAGAAAAACGAAAATTGACTTAGGTCTAAACAATGTAGCTCTGAGTACATTTAAGTGACACAGCGAGCAGCACAACATAATTTTATTGAAATATACATTAGCGCATTCTATGGTGTGGGGGGCTATCACAGATAAAATATATTGAAATATGCTATTACAATTACAATAAAGTCATTCATTCATGTCCGAAAAGCTGTTCAAGTGACGGAACAAGCACGAACAGTTAAATTAACATACGATTCTCAACCTAAAATTGTTTTCGATAATCCCTTGTGTGCCATTTTCTTAACACAACTTAACAGTATTTGTTTAAAATTCTTTGATTTTTAGAATCTGTTAGAATATCATCGTTGCAATAAAACACTTTTCATAATGAGTCGGAAATATTTACAATTCATAATTTTCGTGTTTTACAGGTGAAAGATATTTATTATCGCAGTTTTCTGTGATCTTCCATACATTTAGCATACTCTACATTAGACAAAGACGGTTAACATAAGGTCAGGAAATGTAGTTATGCAGTGAAAGTTACCTTTTTCCTATTAGTTCCTCTCAGGTAGCAAAGATACTAAAATGTCGTAGGAAAAATAGGTCGACTAAATGCTTATCATCCTGGATATGCTTATAAGTTGATTACGGTAATTTTCCTTTTTGATAAACTACCTGATAGTATATTGTCTTTAAAAGTAATTTTTCAGTGGGCCTATAAAAAGTAACAGGAAATGTCTTCATTTTATTCTTGCATTTCATTAAGCTTATCACCGTACGTAAATGGAATATAACTCATGTTGATTTCGTTTTCGATTCTATCAGACCCGATACGACGATTGAAGAATTTAAACAAATCCGATTTGTTTTATTGCAGTCTGTTAAGATATCACTGTCAACCTGTACGTCACAAACAATTGAGCTACTGCGCATGCGGCAGTAGTCAAATAAAAACCAGAAATAAAGACTTGTTATTAAAAGAACATTTTAAAACGAACATCTTACCACGCAATGAGGTCGAAAAACTAGAATTAACTATCAGGGAAGCATTGTATTATTATGTCGGCAGTGACTTGTGATCAATAACCGAAGTTATATGATGAATAAAAAAAAATTAAACCAAGATTCACAGTGAATTTTAATAGAGTTACACATTTTTATTGTCGAAAAACGATTGCATATATATATATATATATATCTGTCCAGTGATATGTTATTTTTGAAGCAATTTAATAATTTAAATAATATACGTTTACTGGATGCATGATACAATAACGTTCAGCCGCTTAACGAAACACTGTTGTTTACGGATAAATAAAATTATATATATATATATATATATATATATATATATATATATATATATATATGAAACCTTTTATTAGTAACCTAGCAACCATGTAGTTCATATATTCAGAAATTAACTTTTACAAAGGGTTCAATCTTATGTATATTTGCGTTTCTTGCTTACTAGTGTCTCGTCAGTAGGAATCGCCACCACGCCTTAGAAATAAAATATTCGTGGTCAAGTGGTATGAGATTGTTGAACACAGCAATCCTCTATGCGTTTGCGTATTAGATCAGTAGTCTAAGCAACTTAATTACAAGTCCTCACCAATGTGACATTAATGCCAGCACACTTCATTATATATACACTGCTTGTGTAACAGGTATCCACATTATAATTTTGGATATGCACTATCAATATTATGAATAAAAACCATTGTGAATACTTGCTTCTTCATAAAATCGTTTTTACTCTGGGCTCTATTAATATAAATTATCAAATTTTCTTGTTAATTCAGAAATCGGGCAATTAAATATACTGTATTTTTGCAATCTTTATTGCTCAAAACTAATATATATATATATATATATATATATATATATATATATATATATATATATATATATATATATATATATATGCATTTCCGTATTATGTATTGCGTATCTAATATAAAATTATTTCAAACAGAATTTATGATGAAATTTGGATAAAATCATAGTTATGACACTCATTTATAGTTCGCTAAATATTATCTATATATTTTTTTGACATTGAATTTCCATCGTTAATAACTATATATATTTGCTTTGACCACGGCTTTTATGTAAATATTTTTAATTAATTTCACCGTCCAGCAGTCCCACATTACTTGACCAAATACATATGCATTTTGTGGTGTAGTGCTAGTAAGCTCTGAGGCATGAGTACATGCGATTATGCTGTTTGATCATGCAGCCTTTACAGTTTTCTTCTGATTCAATTTGAAATAATTTATTACTAGTTGTGAAACACCTATTGCCCAATTGCATATTTAATATTTCTCAGAAATCAAGAAAATACAAGCACTATATTTTAAATAATGTGTTAAATTAATTCAATTTTCACGAAAATGTAATAACTGGTTTGGATTTCGGGTGGAATATACAGATATCCCGGAGTAGCATGTGTCTATATAGGTTGCCATTCATAATTTTGATTCCTTTTTTCTATTTACAAAACCATAGTATTACACCATTTAATGTCTCGGACTTGATTAAATATAGCACGTTAGCTTTCAATATCCAATGAGTAAATCTTTCTATGAGAATGACTTGACTATAACTCAGATAGACATACGCTTAGGAGATTGCATCGTCCTATAATCCCAGATTCCTTTTCCAAATAAATAATGTTATTGTGGTGTTGTACCGAATCTAATTGGTGTATACACCGTAACTACAAAACGCATCTGTGCCTGAGGTCATGTAGTTTTTTCGAAGTGACTTTATCACATTCGTCTGGTGAGATAGTTAATAGATACTTAGTACCTAATAAAAATTACCTTGTAACAAGTTAATTCAAGTGGGAACAGACTGTCACAGCAATAATTTACATTTCGTTTTAATACTGCCTCGCAATCGTTATACAGATATAGAAGATAAATTAGCAAAATATTAAACTAAGATTAGCAACGATTTCTTGCAATGTTTACTCCATTATCGCGGAGGTTTCTACCAGAAATTCCAACGAACGTGTGCGTACAGACCATGGAAAAATGCGTCACATATTTTCCTTATATGTCAAATAAAAATTTTCCCCAATAGAATACAAGTTAATGTACAGAAATGCAATTAACTGTCTGTCACTGGTCAAATATATTTTACAACAGTCTACCTGAAATGTATGAAGATCTGTGGCATTTAATTTCCTTCAAACGACAAATTGATTTTCTTGTCATCCATGTACATGTAGTGAAATACAAATTTTTGCATTCTTCCCTAATCAATGAATTTTATTCGAAGAATGCAAAATGAGTTTATAGAGACAGAATTTGAGATCTACAGATAAACTTCGTTTGCATCATGTAACTGCAAATAGAATAAATCTAAATCCGTCGAACAACCTTAACAACCAGAAGAAGGATACGCAGCTTAAATCAAACTAATGTGCTGTCGAGAGTTATCTGAGAGATTCAGTTCGACTCAACCAGTTCGCCGAAAAGAAGCAACAAGTGCTTGAGTCAATTTGTTTTAACCAAATTTGTGTCGGAGAATATGCATCACTTAATATTCACAGAATTGTTTCACGCTTTTCACGTAAGTCACCGCAGCGTATACGTAAAATCTTGAAAAGATTTCTTCCCCCAATTTTGGTATTTTAGGCACAAATCATAATCACTAATCGCTCTTAAATTTTGCTAAATATCCCGTAGTTTCTGGACCATTAGACGCATCAGATTATTAAGCGCCTTTCGAGAATATTATCGATATTAAATTTTTATTGGTTATGCTAGTTTGCTCCAGTGAGGTGTAAACACTCTAGAACTTGCTTTAGACGACAGCTTTCAATGATGCGTGACTGGTTGAATAAAGTGAAATGCTTGTTTATATTAAGTCTGTAAACTTTATTTGAATAAAGACTATCACTCTCCGTGAAAGCAATGATTGCCTCAGCGTGGAGCTTCATATTGTTTTGGCAAATATGCAAAAATTAATGCTAGTGACGACATCGCCAGACAAGTACAATGTAGACAAGACTACTATGAGTAAGAGGAGCTTTTCGGAATTTTATTATTTTATATAAATGTTGCATTTTCATCCTCATTATTTAGTTATCTGTTATGCTTAATTGATAACGATAGAAAGTAAAAATTTGTCATTATGAGCGATTGAATTTGTTTGTTCTGTTCTTCAATTATTTAAATCACATAGTATAAGGCGTTAATAACAAGATTGCAAAAATTATCCAAAATATAAACAAGAATTTTAATGGAAAATTAGAAAAACAGATAGAAAATTGGTCCTAACTGTACTGAAATTTTTTGGTAGGGAAACCTAATATTAGCAAAATAAATGAAGGCTGTGATTATTTAGTATGAAATAATCTGTTCTACATTTGGAAGATCATTATCGAAAATTATACGTTTGCCTTAAGAAGAACGAAATAAAAATAAGTTTCCTTAATAAGGTCGACTAAGAAAAAGTTGCCTTGGGACATTCATTGGCGCGCATATAAAGGTCATTCGGACGCAAGAGATACCGCATAGGATGTTTGTTGTAGGTAATTTATTGGTCATCTGATGATAATATATCTGTATGTTTAGTGCTGTGTAAATATGATTTTGAAATATACATTTTAAAGAAAGTTAACACAAGTATTGGATTATCTCACATATACACGCACGATCCGTGACAGCAAGGCGATGAAGCAATATAAATTAATATGTAAAATTAATGTAAAAGAATATACTGAAAATGATTTGAAGGTATGCTGAAAAAGACGAGCAGAAACACATAGGTTAAAAGCAAACGATAGAAACATTCAAGGATAAAAACAGAAACAGTGTGTATGAAATAGGACAATTAAGATAGAATAGAGATAGAATAGCATAGAATATAGTAGAATAGAATGGAATAGAATAGAATAGAATAGAATAGAATATAATAGCATAGAATACAATAGAATATAGTGGAATAGAATAGAATAGAATAGAATAGAATAGAATAGAATATAATAGCATAGAATAGAATAGAATAGAATAGAATAGAATAGAATAGAATAGAATAGAATAGAATAGAATAGAATAGAATAGAATAGAATAGAATAGAATAGAATAGAATAGAATAGAATAGAATAGAATAGAATAGAATAGAATAGAATAGAATAGAATAGAATAGAATAGAATAGAATAGAATAGAATAGAATAGAATAGAATAGAATAGAATAGAATAGAATAGAATAGAATAGAATAGAATAGAATAGAATAGAATAGAATAGAATAGAATAGAATAGAATAGAATAGAATAGAATAGAATAGAATAGAATAGAATAGAATAGAATAGAATAGAATAGAATAGAATAGAATAGAATAGAATAGAATAGAATAGAATAGAATAGAATAGAATAGAATAGAATAGAATAGAATAGAATAGAATAGAATAGAATAGAATAGAATAGAATAGAATAGAATAGAATAGAATAGAATAGAATAGAATAGAATAGAATAGAATAGAATAGAATAGAATAGAATAGAATAGAATAGAATAGAATAGAATAGAATAGAATAGAATAGAATAGAATAGAATAGAATAGAATAGAATAGAATAGAATAGAATAGAATAGAATAGAATAGAATAGAATAGAATAGAATAGAATAGAATAGAATAGAATAGAATAGAATAGAATAGAATAGAATAGAATAGAATAGAATAGAATAGAATAGAATAGAATAGAATAGAATAGAATAGAATAGAATAGAATAGAATAGAATAGAATAGAATAGAATAGAATAGAATAGAATAGAATAGAATAGAAT